>PVIR01000545.1:0-170791 GCA_004026965.1 Petromus typicus
TCTCTTTGACTTTGGGTAGCGAGTATTTTGACTCAGCAAGGAGAGAAAAGTAACTGACACGATTACCAAAAGGGCATTACATGGTTTAGAGAGCTGTGCACTCTACAAGCCACTGAATACTGAGCTGCACTGTGTCCCGAAGGAGGAACTGTTAAACTTTTCCCATATGTTCAGGTATACTTTGCCTTGCTCGCTTCTTGGGAATATCAGGTCTGTGTCTGGACAACCCCTTTCATGGGAACGTCCTGCCTTGCTGTTTAATGTGTGACCACTGGTGAGAGCCACAGAACCTTGGGGCCCTCAGCCCTCGTCTGGCCCCGTCTGCCTTTCCACAGGCTGCCGGCGACGTGTAGGTGCTGTGCAGTGTGCGAAGGCCAACATAGTGATCACTCCGAGCAAGCTACGCTTCGGATGGACTCAGTTAACCCGGCACCTTCTGGTGCCACAACTCTCAGGCTGAGACTTGTGAATTTGTTGCGTTTTAGAGATAAATAACAAACGCAGAGCCTACAGGGAAATGCAACTATTGCTAGTGCCTCCTGTTCTGTCTTTAAATAAGCAACAGCTTGAGTGGGTTTTTTTTTTCTTGCACGCCTCCTCATTCCCACAAATGATATTATAGAAAAGAAGAGAAAATGTCGCACTACTGTTTTATGAGAACATTTATTGCTGCTTTTCCTCTTCTCCCAACACCTCTTAATTTATATTGGGCATTAAATTGTTATGCTGTTTCTGTCCATGGTAAAAATGTCCCCACATGTGTGCTTTAAATCAATTCATTGTGATTTGGCAAAACACGATGCTGAACTAGTCCCGAGGAGGGAACACAGGCCTCTTGACCCCAGATTTCTCAGGAGGCCGCCTCTGCCATCTCTCCTGCAGGGCCAGAGGGAGAAAAGAGAAGGAAAAGCAAATTTGCTGAGCCACAGATTTCAAGCTGTCCACAAGCCCGTGCAGGAGAAAACAGAGGAAAATATATATGCCCTCTCTGCTGTCAAAAGGCTCTTGCCTTATCTGGAGAGGCTGTCAGGGCAGGAACATCCGTGAATGGACAGGAGTCTATTAAATTAATAAGCTGCTGGCTGGTGTCTGGAGAGTTATGCGCTCTATAAATCCAGTTTGATCATGGTGGACGCGGTTTAAATCTGCAGACTTCTAATACACATCCTGTTCTCGGATTGGATTTGAAGTTTTGTGCCAGAGACCCAGAGATAGTCCTGCAGCATGTGAATTAAGATTTATCTCCCCCACCCCGTCCTTCTTTTCTTTTTTTTCCTTTCTTGCACTGCTTACAGAAATGAAAGCACCTTAGGGATCCTGGCAAATGTTCCTGCTGGAAATGAAAGCGCTGTTGTCAAGGTGACACCGTGACCTAGAAGCCTAAACTCCAAGCCTGGTCATTCTCTTCCAGCACCCCATCTGAGCAGAGCGGAAGAGGTCTCCGTGGAAGGAAAGAGGCTGAACTTCGCTATAACCTATTTATAGTGATGCCTGTCACATTCCACTCGTCTGTATTTATGACAGAAGGAAAACTAATGGTGTCAGATCTGCCCTGTAGTAATAAAAAGTCAGGAAATATTTTCTTCACCCCATTAAATGAAGTCTTCTGATATAGCCTTTACTAAGATAGGTTTATATGAGCTTGTAGCTTCCAAGCATTTGAAGCCAAAGAACTGCATTTTATTATGCAAACAAATGCCCAAATAAACCATTAGTTTTAGGTTGAGAGAAACTTATTTACATGGTGCTGATAAATAAAATCCCTGGAATAAAAACGGAATTTGTTTAAAAACCATAAAATATTCCCTGTTGAGTAAGCTTATTATACTGGTTATAACATTCGAACCATAAACAAATTGCTGATTCACATGTTTATTTCATGAGATCACAATTGTTACAAACTTATACTTTTTTTCTTATAATGGATCTTGTCATTAGAAAACCCTTGAATAAAAGGCAGTGTGCTGCATTTTGACAAATGTGACTCACACCTTCAACGGATTTAAGAGTCCCTAGCAGAATGCTGTATTGTAAGACCATCAAGTTCCCAGAGCCCCCACTCCAGCAACACGTTGAGTGTGACAGGGCAGGGAGAGAGGACGAGAGGGTCCTGTGGGGGGCAGTGCCCACCAGGGACCCAGGGCTGCTGCGGCTGTGCCAGGACATGCTGACGGAGCCCCACTGCGCTCACATTCACAGCTGTGACCTGACTAACTTGTTCAGGGCACAGAGCTGACAAATGGAGCAGCTCAAATTGAACTTATTGCTGCTCTTCCTTCATTCACTCTGTTTTCTCACCTGTGTATGCATCTGTGTACTATTCATTGCAGACACACTATGCACCAGGCAATTTGTAAGCAGTGCAGTGAACCAAACAACAACTAATCCTACGGTCACGAGCTAACACACACACACACTGGCACCTCTTTTTTGTAGAACCAACTAGGAAGGGCAATCAAAAGCGTGTAGGGGTGCAACCTGTCTGGTTCCACTGGGGTAAGACCTCTGATATGTACTGAGTTTTTCAGAGGAAAATCATATGGACATTTCCCTGTCACCACTGCATTCATGCACTTCAGGATCTGTCCTGAAACACAGTATGCTGCCATCAGCAGCCAAGGACCAAGTGTTATCTTGAAGACTGCTCAAAGAAATTACACCTGTACCACCCTGTTTGTATGTTGTCCTTTGCCAGGAAGTGCTTAAGGAAAGCAATGAGTCCACACGGTGGCCTCCAGGTTGAGAGTCCTGGCTTCATGGGCAAGTGGGGCTGAGGCGTAAGAACATGAGCCTTGGTTTCCAGAATAGCCTGGATTTTCAGGTGCACAGAGAGGAATCTCCCTTGCTGTCAAGCAGGAAGAGATGCTTCTGGTGCTGGCATCTGTGGAGATGTTAACAGCACTTGGAAAAGCAATGCTGAAAGTTTTGGGCGATTTTCTAGACAGTGAGCATCCCATACAGAGCATCTTCTTTTTAACATTTGCTGATATTCTGATTCCAGAGTGCAGAATATTTGATCCACAGTTTAGTCCTGGGGGCAAAAAAGAGCACTTAGGATCCATGCCTAACCAGTAAGAAAGACTCAAGAAGTCTCCATGAGGATCGAATGGGTGCTTCCACTCTCTCCTCTCCCCTCCCTTCTTCTTGCTAGTTTCTTAAGTCCAAGAAGAGAGAATAGATCGGGCTGGGAAGCAAGCAAATATTAAACGCTTTGTATTGAATCCATTCGCATAAGAAGGATGAGGTGGGCTGGTGGCTCCCACGTGGCTAGCACTTCCCTGTCCTGGTGGGAAGTTGGGTCGTGCCTCAGGGTGGCCGTGCCTCCCTCTGCTTTTGGCCACACCACAGAGAAACAGACGTGGGTAACACCTGATGTCCACACAGGATGCAGCTTGTCAGAGTAAAGGTGAGAGAGCACTCATCCTTGTAGAGCACCTGTGCACAGCCAAGTGGTGCCTGTCATCTCCCTGCAGGTACTGTGAGGGTCGCCGTAAAGTTAGGCAGGAAACTAGGCACTTTGGACAAAGTTGTAGAGTGATGAGTGAAGGACAGTGAGAATGCGGAGCTAGGATTCCCCACAGCACAATACTGCCCCCAAATACAGTGATGCTCTTCTACCCATGCACTTAGCTTTTAATCATTTTAAAATTCAAGCTCTCTGCTAAGTCATGAAACAACTCAGCCACAGTGGTTTGAGTCTAAACCAAAGAAAATTTATTTTGCAAAAGGCTGAAACCAGGTAAATTATTATCTGAGTGAAATATTAATAAGAATTGCCAGGGGAGTTGCATTTCCAGAGCAAATGTGTTGCATTTCCAGAGCTTCCTTGCTGTCTTTTAATGTTGACGCCCAGTGACGTTCCTGCACTTTGTTCCTGACTGAGACACGGAATGTATTCGGTCACGACCGCTTGTTCCCCACTTCTGGTTCCTGCTAGTGGAGATGAACTCGTCTGCACTTAGCCTTCGTATACATGGAAGCACACTCCTACCGCTTCTTCTGTTCATCACAAGGCTTTAGAAACACGTTCCGGTTCTGCGACTTGTTCTCTTTGTCACTCACCAGTACTTCCACTGAGCGACGATGCCACCATCTCTAATCCGTTTTCCTACCGCAGGATATTTTGGCTGTTTTCTCCGCGTGTGCCTTCGAAGAGCAGCATAGTGTTTAGTGAAAGAGCCTGGAAGTCTCTGGCAAACTGTGACATCAGATCAGGGCACAGTTTAACAGAAAGCTCAGTCGGAAGAGCCACAGTCTCGGCTTTTGTATTTCAGGGACCTTCGCATTTTGTTCGCCCTGGTCAGTCTTTAGAAAGAGGCTAAAAGGCATCGCTGCATTTCCTGTACCTTCTTTTTTGTTTGTTTATTTGTTTGTTTTCTTCCTTTTTTTTTCTTCTTCTTTTTTTTTTTTCCTGTACCTTCTGATCCATCACTTGCTCATCTGCTAGGCCCTAGCCAGAGTCATTCGAAGATGAATGAAATTTAAAGACTCTCCGGTGGTCTTGGTGTGTGAATATACAAGGCTTCTTCACTTTTCAGGCCTTTATTTCTCTTTGTCTTATTAATTGCCTTCCACAAAGCAACAGAGCTATCTTAAAAGCACTTTGAAATCCCTGGATGAAAACAGCCAAAGCCATGAAAAATATCAGCATTATTATATCAGTTAATAGGCAATTGAAGCTATGAAAGGAATAACCAGAAAGACAAATGAATGGCCAAGAGGTAAAACAATTACTTAAAGAAGAAATAATGGGTAATAGTAAGCAGGATCTAAGAACAGGAATAAAACATATCAGGAAGAGATGGATCTTAGAGGGACGCAGTACATTCCGGCTTAATTAGAAGCCTGGGAATGGACTCTACCAGACAGTATCAGACGACGTTGGTAACTCCTCACAGGAATTAGTAAAGCATGAAGAACAATCTGAGAATGTGTTTTGATCTTTATTTTATAGAAGCCTGTGAACCATCCCTGAAGAAATACAGTTGGGAGAAACTTCTCAGAGTCCAACTGCTCATATGTTTAGAAAAAAGCAAATAAAAAGAATTCTGAGAAACAAGAAATCATAAAGTTAACAGCAGTTGCCTGTGATGCCCTAACCTTCAACTCTGAAAGTATGATGAACTAATGAGCCCGATCTGTTAGTTGAAACAAACGTTCAGAAATGTTGGAACGGAAGCGCAGGAGACGAGAGGGAGTCAGTCCATTCTCTGGCCAGCCAGAAAGACCCACCGGTGTCTTTCTGGATGATGGGCGATGCCTCCAGAGACAAGAGAGCGGGCCGGCAGCACACTGCAGGAGGACGGAGGTGGCTCAGTGCAGGAATAAGCACTCTGAGCTGTTTTTAGCAAGATCCGCCCTGACCCAGGAAGGACTGGATGGATGTTTACATGGAATGAAACTGTGAAATGTTCCTAAAATTCCCATAAAAGCATAGAATAAATCACATATGTAACTCGGATTCAAAATTGTAAGAAATATAATTCTCTAAAGTTATGTTCTTCATTTAAAGAAATTTAAAATCTTTTCAGCACAAAGATAATAATTCCTTCAATAGTTTACGTTAGTGTAGGTTGAAAGTATGATAAAACAATTTACCAAACTACCAAGGGGGAGAGAGTGAGGCAAAAAGAAAAATAAAAGGGACAACAACAACAGAGAAAAGCACGAAGGATAAATCAAAGCATCCAGGACATCAGGATTTCTTTAAGGAGAAAAGGGTTAAATAACCATTGTTAGCTTCATTACAAAATACATCTGCCCTGATATAGAGAAACATGTCTTTTGTTTTGTCCTGATTCCAGCAGAACATGTAACAGAGGAAGATAAACATTTCCCAAGAGCCTTTAACTTGTTCTTCATATTATTAACTTATTTTATGAATAATCAGCCCATCTTTAAAACCTCTAAGAAGTAGGAAGTTATTAATCAAGCACATTTGTCAATTAAACTTAGAGATGATTTTAGATTTAATGAGCTCTCACTCAACATTTTATGATTTTTTAAAATTTCTTTTTCAATTCTCAGGTTTATAATAGTATCTATTAGTGTCATTAGTATGGTACCGCAGAGAAAAAAAACCACCGGAACGCCATGTGAACTGCTCTTGGCCCGTTTCTTTTATAGGATTATAAACTCCAGTCTGCTAATGCAAGTCCAGGATGGACGGCACCTTTTAGTCTAAAAGTGGTGCAGATGGGAAAAAGAAGTGAGTGAAACCCAACCACCACCCACAAGTTAAACCCAAGACCCCAGGGTACAGTCAAGTCCTGTGCAACTGTTACAAAATGACTGTAAAAATTAGGATAGTAATTGTAAAGATGTATAATGCACATGTGTATAAGTACAACTACATGAAATATGTGCATATGTGTGGACAAACATACTTTCTGTTTAATAACTAAGCTGAGATGGCAAAGTGTGAAAGTGGGACTTATGGTTCCACCAGCCCCCGGCTCTGTAGTGAAGGACTGTATTAGCTCTTGATAATCGGGGAGTTCTTTTCTTTCTCTTTAACTATTAATACATCTTAATAAATTATTTTTCGGTTTTTCAAATCAAATAAACCAAGTTTCAGATCGAATACTAATTGAAAGCTCCATACTACAGATGTAAAATATTCTCATAATAAAGAATACAAAACAGCACTTAAAAATCGATCCTCATAAGCTAAAGAACCTAGTCATTTCTCACACCCAACCCCAGCCCGGGACTAGAACCAACTAGAGAAACACGGGCACTGGGGCAGGGGGAGGGGTGCTTTATACTTCAAATTGCTGCAGTGTGAATACAGAGATGCTTCAAATATCAGTGGCAGTGAGTTGGGCAATATAGTAGTATCTAAATTTTAGAAAAAATACATTCAGTTTACACTTGGTACATCTGTGTGAATAGCTTATTAAGCAAGCCTGGAAGACACCATTTATGTGGATGGCGAGGAAGCCCCTTGGCGACCCAGATTATAAATAAAAATTGTGGAAGAGGACAAGGAATAAAAATAAATGGATATAGCTTAGATTGAATAACAGTTTTGAGGTTTGGCACGGATGTGGAATCATTTTTCACTTTTGTTCTGCGAAGAGACTAGCTCCAGAGAGACGAACGTATTCATTAGGCTTTCACAATTGCTGCACATATATGTCTGCGTAAATCCCTTACCCTCAGGATTGCTGTGTCTTTCTAATATGCATTCTGGGGACTGTAACCTTCTAGATGGAGGTGGAAATCTAGGGAATTACTCTGCCGGAAATAAAGGAATCCTGGCTTCCGGTGTGGACCGCCGAGCCCAGACCTGGCTGGAGTGGCGGCAGGCAGGCCAGCCTCTGTGATGGCTCATGGAGGCACAAGGCTGCTCTCACCTTCCTGTCGCTTTTCATCCCCATAGTGCTCTGTGATTTCTTTTTACGGCTGGACTCGAGTTGTGTCAACGGGAGACTTGTGCCATAAAGACTGAAACGCTATAGAAAGCTGCAAGGAAGAGCTTTGAGGCGAAGTTTCAGCCTTGTCATCACGCTTGAAGAATTTTCTGTTTAATGTACTGTAATGCAGTATTCAATGGGGACACGTTTAATTGAGTTTTCCACAACCCAGTTGGGAGTAGCGCTGCAAGGTAGGTGATGTCTAGGTTTTTAATCTTCCACTCCGGAGAGGCTTGTTGACGGAGAGGTTCTTTCTCTTTGGAAGAAAAAAAAGGAAGCCTGAGAAATGATACATCCGTGGATAAAACCAATTGGCAACCCCCAAAGGAATGAGGGCGATAAGGCGAATCCAGCACTTGTAGGAAATAAAAGAATCCAACTGTTCATTTAAATGAGAAACAACACTGGAGAGGAGCAGGCAGGGAGGCCGGGCAGGGACAGGGACGCAGGGGGGCGACGCCGAGATGCCGAGGAAGGCGCCCCGCCCCAGGGGCACCGCGGGGTCGCGGGAGGGACACGTGCGGACAATGCATCAGAACCCTGAGCAGCAGGGGCTGCGGCCGCCGAAGAGCACTTCCTATAAATCACCACCCCTTCCAAAATCCCCGCCTAACCCCGAATCAGCCTAGGTAAAAATAGCACCGGACCCTGTCAAAAAGACAAAATAATACCTTATATATCAGCGCTGCGGCGTGAAGCTTTCCGAGCCCAGGCAGCTCCTCCGAGCTAGCAGAGCAGGAGGCGGCTGCGGCGGACAGACAGCTGGGCACTTCTGTTTTGTCTCCATGACACCGGGCCTAACACTGGATCCGAAGCTGGGCCAAGCAGGACCTTCTGAAGAAAATGCCATTTTAAATATTTATTATCAACTCTCCAATCCCGGAGAAGTTGGGCAGCTAGATAAAGCATTGCTCAGTGTAGTCATGCACTCAAAGCGCGCACCCTTAGGGGCGTGGGCACTGCGCCCAGGGTGAGGGCTGGTTTGAGGTGCCCGTGTCCCCATCCGATACAAGGGATGAAGGCACCACTCTCCTGAGCGCCTGTGCCCACCTACGGTGGGACCACCCCGGGAGGGTCCCCAGCCTCCCACGCAGGTGTTGGTGGCATCCTGCAGGGCACACGTACGGCTCACTCAGCGTGCAGACATGGTCCCACGCAGCTGTGACCCTTAGTACTGCTCCGTGAGCAGCTCTGCTTCCTTGTCCTCGAAAATGTGCTGAGCTGATGGTACCTCGAGCAGCAGGGAGCTTGCCCTCCTGGAGTCTGCAGTCAGCGGGGGAGAAGTCACACATCGAAGAGAGCATTTCAGAGTGAAAATCTGGCTTGCGCTTGGATGGTGATAGTAATCATGCAAAACAATATTTGTTCCCTTCATAGCCCTGATCCAGGAAACCCTTGGGCCAAGAACATATCTTACATATCACTTTGCTTTTCATCCTTGTTCTCTCAGCGGGTATTTACTATGCATCTCTGTGTCTCAGGCGTCATTCTAGGTACTGGGCAGAGAACAGTGACAAAAGTCTTCTGTTCTGCTCTCCTGAGATTCAACATTTTCTCGGTTAATTCTTAGAACAACTTTATCGTGTAGCTATTACCACAGTGCTGCCTGGCAGTACTCATACAGCATCTTATCTTTCGCAAACTCCTCTACCAATACCGCCTCCTTGAACGTCTGTGTGGATATTAACCCACTCTGCATGGTGGCGACCCAAGCACATGGAGACAAAGGGACAATGCCAAAGCTTCTGAAGACACCCACGTTAGGTGCACAGGAGTAACACGGTCACCCTGATTTGGTCCCCATGACTTGACTTTGCTGTTTGCTGCTCTGATGTGTCTTCTTGCTTTGTTTTTCAGTAGCCTGGAAGAGTGTTTAGTTATTTTGACAGTAAAGGTAACTATCTGATTTGGGGCAAAAGTTTGCCACGACTAATACAGCTGTGTGAGTGGCACGTGTGCCAGGGAGGACGTGTCCCCTGGTGGCCCCTGTCAGCACTGGTGGGAACACGGCCCCGCAGGGACGGAGGAGTGTTTCTCTGGCCTTCAGGTTTCTGTGGGCATTCCTTTTTGGTGGGGAAATTGATAATGTCCACCACTCAAAGGTGGGTTTTGAAAACCGACCTGCACGTTTGTACCCGCTCCTGTGGAAACCCCTGCCTCTCTGAGCGGTGCTGAGCTTGGGTTGTCTGAGAGACAGATACCTGCAGAGCATAGGTGTCCGGGTGTAATGTGTCGTTGGGTCCACAAGCTGTTTCCTTGCTACGGCTCCAACTTTGCCCGAACCTCCTTGCGTGTCGCTATATTTTCCAACTTTGTAAAATTATGCTTCCCCTTGGAAGCTGGGATTCTGTTACCGGCCTTTGCACTGGGCAGTGCTGTGTGGTAATACCAGAGTCCTGGACTTGGGGTCCTCTGTAAACAGAAGAGGTTTCTTTAGCCACAGGTTCTGAAGCCCAAATCGGAGATGTCTGCCCTCTAGAGAGAGGCTGGCTGCCTCACAGCAGGACTGAGAGGTGGACATGAAAATGGACGAGCAGAGGGATCCGGGCAGGCTCCTCCCGCGTGCCCGTTGCCCTCTCTCTGGCCTGTTCTCATGTCCCCTCTTGTGGGAACTGCCACAGTGAGACTGAGGTGCGGCCAGCCAGTGGGAGAGGCACTCCTCAGCCACTGCAACGATACATTTCACTGTTTTACTCAAAAGACAGTTGGTTCCACTCTTTTCCTTGAAAAGAGATGGGTTCAGCAAAGCTCCCGTTGCTATAGCCAAGGATCTGTCAGTCATGCGCTAAGGGATGCCGGTTCTAGAGGCCACCTCCCTAATCCTAATCTAGTGACACTTCCAGGGCCTGAGCCCACAGACCACAAAACCAAGGCAAGTAGAACTGCTAAGGCAATGACAGGCAAAATCCACTCATGCAATTATTTAGATTGGGTGTTTTTAAATTATTACAGACAAGCTATCATAATGGTTGGATTTTGTGTTTGTAACATCTTCATCGTGGATTTTAGGGCCAATGTAAGACTGCTCCTATTTAATTAAATCATGTGGTGATACCAGACATAAATCTACTTGGAAATGGTCTGATACTTCACCTGTTTTTATGAAAAATTAAGACAGTTCAGTAGAAAAAAAGTCTAGTGTATCATCGTCCTCTGGAGAGGCTCTGTGGTCCTGCCTCTAGGATGGAAAACTACCTGTGCCCCAAATTAAGGAGGAGGCCTAAGCCTGTAAGGTGAGCACGGGATTCCCCTGACTCAGTGTCTTTCAATGCAGATGGCTGGAAGGCAGAAGCCTCTGTGGCACAGGCACATACAGGCCGTGCGCGCCCGGGAGGCCCTGGGACATGTCAGACATCCGACAAGCGCTGCCTGGGACGGACCAGTGCGGCGTGAGCCGAGACTGCAGGTTAAGAATCACCGCTGCTTGGAGCTAGGACGCGTGAGGGAGTGGCACTGTGCAGTGTTGGTATTTGGGGTTCTTGTTTGACTCCTCTGTCTTTGCATCTCTGGAAGTTGTTTGGGTTCAACAACATCTTGCAGTGCAGGTGTGAAAGTCATTTTGTGAGGGGCCCAGCAGAGACCATTGCTGTTTTCTAAACCTGCCCTCTGATTACATTTTTCCTACCTTTTCAGAAAAAGCAACATTAAAACACCCATTTTCCTGATATAATCATGAAAGTAGCTGGAATAACAGCATTTCAGGCTCCACTTAACAGCAGGACAGCAAGGAGGCCTGGATTTTCGTCCCGCCATGACATATCTGCTCCAGAGAACAGGGCTGCACGCTGGTGACCCTGTGAGCATTCCCAGCCGCACCCCGGCGAGACTGCCAGTAGCACTGTTTGTCCATTCCTGCCCGAAATCCCAAACTCCCAGAGTACAGCTCTGACAGTCACCATGGGGAAAGGTTGTTTGTGGAGCTGGCTGGGGCTGTCCACACTCATCAGACAGAGAAAGGGCTCCAGGGAAGGGGCCCACTGGCCCCTGAGGTCTCAGAAGGCCTTCCAGGAGGCCAGAGTCAAAACTTGCCCACACGTCACTGAGATGTTACTTTCCCTTTCCATTATGCTGACACTCACACCAGAAAGGCAAAAGGAGTAACGGGTCAGCATACCAGGTGTCACTGTGAGTCAGGCCAGTGTCACCAGTGCCGAGAAGTGGTGCTTATTACAACCCCACGACTCCACACTCAGCAGAAACTCGCACACAGAAAGCCGGAGCCACTACACATATTCCAGCCGTAGCAGGGAAGTGCGGTGATGTCATTAAATCTAGGCTGGTCCTTCCCTTCCAGTGTTCTCCGACGGCTCGAAAACACACCTGAACCCTTGCTTCACGCCGGAGGCCCACTGGCCCCACGGCCGCACCTGCACGGTCCCCTGAGTAGAGACTGGAACTCGCCGCTGTTGTCACAGAATAATACTTATAGTTGCAGGAATGACTGACACTATATTATTTGTGTTTGGATGTTTGGTAGATACTGTCTTAAAAATAATTTAAATGAGGCTATCGCTTCATTAAAAATCCCATGATAAAGCCAAGCATTCAAGCAAAAATCAAAACTTTGGAAATCCATGGTGTCTGCCATTCGAGGGTAAAAGCTTCATAATGTTGGAACGCAGTGGGCAGTGGGAGGAATGGGCAGGGAAGCCGGAGGGCATCTGATGAAATGTGCCAGCACTGGGAATATTACAGCGCTGCGAGCCAAGCTCCATCAGATAATCAAGGCATGATGCTATAGAATTATACATCAGAAAAAAGCACACGTAGATACATTACAAGAGTGATATAGGGACATGGATTTTTAATTATTTTACTAGCACATTCAGCATTAAAAACAAAAGCAAGTCCTTTCCCCAGCCCAGTTCCTCTCCTAGCTCCTCTTCTTTCTTGAACGTTTTCTTCCTATTTCACATCACTTATTATACATTATGAATCTCTCTCACACTTTTAGTTTCTCAGACCAGAGAAATTATTCAGTATTTACAAATGTGTATCTTGTTTCATGAAGAATATGGCCCCAATGTGCACCCATTTAACTATATATGTCTCAAGTTTATCCTTCTTTGTGACTGAGTAATATTCCATTTTATAAGAAAATCACATTTTGTCTAATTATCTGATAATGGGCACTTGGGTTGTTTCCAAGATTTAGCTATTACAAACCATGCTGCTATAAACATAGGTGCACATATGTTTCTGAGTATGATGCTTTTAATTCTTTTATGAATATACCCAGCAGGGAACTAGCACTGTCAAGTGGGACCTGTAATCCTAGTTCTTTGAAGAATTTCCGTACTAACTGCCACAGTAGTTGCACCAGTCTACCTTCCCACCAACAGTGAAGAAGGGTACCTTTCTTTCTCCCTGCAGCCCTGCCAGCATTCATTGTTGGTTGATTTCTTCATAGCAGCCATTGTTTCTGGAGCGAGATGAAATCTCAGTGCTGTTCTCATTTGTATCTCAGAAATGACCAGCGATGTTGAAAATTTCTTCATGTTTATTTGCTTCTTCTACTTCATCCTGCTTCTTCATCTTCATCTTCTTCAAAGAGGAGATGTCTTAGTATATTTGGAGTTGTTTCTGCATCTGCTAAAGGTCATCTGGTAAAGGTCTGTTCTTTTCAAATGCCCACTTTTGGACTGGGTCTTTAAATTTGGGGGGAAGTCTGGTTTTTTTTTAAATTCTAGGTAGTAGACCTTTGGTGAACATTTGGTAACAATTTTCTCCCATGCTATGAATTGTCTCTTCACTCTGTTGGTAGTTTCTCTTGCTGTGCAGAAGCTTTTAAATAGCACTAAATCCCAGTTGTTAATTTCTTGTTACAATTCATGAGTGACCGAGGCTTTGTTCATGAAGTCTTTTCCTAAGCCAATGTCTTCAGGAATTCTACCAAGCCTCTCTTCTAGTAGGTTTAGGGTTTCTGTTTTAATATTTAGACCTTTAATCCATTTTGATTTTGGTTTAGTACATGGTGATAGATGTGGGTCTAATTTTAATCTTTGACAAATTGAGACCCTATTTTTTCAGTATCATTTATTGAAAAAGTTATCTTCCCTTTAAGGAGGATGTTTTTCAAAGAGGAGATGTCTTAGTATATCTGGAGTGGTTTCTGCATCTGCTAGTCTGTTCCACTGATTATCAAGTCTGTTTCTTTGCCTAGTACTATGCTGTTTTTATTACAGTAGCTTTATAGTGTAGTTTCAAGTTGTCTGTCATGCTGCCCCCTGCATTATCTTTGTTGCATAGAATTGCTTTTGCTGTTCTAAGTCTCTTCTGCTTCTAGATGGATTTTTAGAATGTTTTCTCTAATTCTGTAAAATATACTGTAGTAATTTCAGTCAGTATTGCAGTGAATCTGTCTATATAACAATTTTGGAAGTGCGGCCATTTTCAATATATTGGTTGTTCCTGGGGAGGTACGTGGATTGAAAGTAACAGAGTGTGAAGAGGTCTTGTGTCAGATTCCACACTGAAATTTGCATTTAAGATCGTACTTGTTCGGTTTTGGTGTAGTGTCAAAGACAAATCCCCTGATTATCTTGAGAAGGCTGTGAAAATATCCTCCTCTCCTTTCAAATCCATTTTTATCAGGCCAGATTCTCCAAATCAAACAACACAGGACAGCAGAGAGGATGCAGAAATCCACAGCCCAGCACTGCTCAGTGAGGCCAGGTGCTAAGAAGAACTGCAGAAATGGCCTATATGCCACACACCACTGCTTTTATCACAAAAATATAGGCTTTTTAAAAATTCAAATGTTTCATTTGTGTTAAATGTCATGTTTCCTGCTATTATTTAAGCATGGATAAATATATTAAAGTCCTCTTGCTTTGATTCCAGTTGATATATATACATGGCTACGAGCCATGTAAACCAAAGCTCTTTAGGGTCCTCCATTTTTCAGAGTGTGGTGGGATCTTGAGACCAGAGAGAATGAAAGCCGTGGAACAGAGCACAGACGAGGGACCACGGAGTTTGATCTGCAGTGGAGGGTTTGGGGGTGCAGGCCTGGCCCAGCCTGGCTCTCGGACACCTGCCCTTCCCAGCAGCAGAGGCTCAGGCTCCAGCTCCCCGAGCTGCCTCTCCCCTCTCGGCTTCACACGCCCTTACAAGCTGTTCTCTATTCATTCAAAATAGAAAGGATTTTCAAACACGTGCTGGCCTAATTTTAGATGAAAGCGAAATGTCAATTAAGAAGTCTAATTTAGCTCCAGCCACTAAATCAGCTCTTCTTACCTTGCGGAGCGGCAGCCAGAGGGGAGAGCGGGGGCAATCCGCTCTCTTACATCAGCAGCCCGAGGAAAAGAAACGGGGGTATCGTTGAGGTCCACACCTATTTCCACTCGTGCTTTAATGTAAAATAAGAAGAATTGTTCAAGATGGACCCTTAGGTATAAAAATAACTGGATTTTAAAATTCAAAGAAAAGATTTTTTTTTGGATGGTCCATAGGAATATTAATTTTTCTAAAAATAAATAATAGCAAGTAATTATAGATGTTTAATACTCAGCAAGGACACATGTCATTGTTTCCTATCTCCAAATTTTGCATTGCATTGAAACAACTCTCCTTTAGTTTCTTAACTAAATTTTGATCAGAAAGGATAAGAAACAAGTTTTTACTTTTCCTTTGAATTCCATGTACCTAGCAGAATATAAAGTCAGTCAATATTTTTTTATTTCAAATGAGTTAGGGAACTGGTGTTAGTGAATGGAAAACAGAATGGATCACCTGCCAAAGTGAAAGATCGAGTTATTTAGAGGCTGGATTTCATTTTTCATGCCCAATGTTTGATTGTCATACCCATTATTTGACCCATTATATACGGACGGTTCCGCTGTTAAAGGCTAACAGCTAGAAGAGCACTAAACTAGCTATATAAATATATGCTTTATCCTCACAGTTACAGAATTACAAGAAATTACCACATCAATCTCTGAGAACTCTTTGGGGAAACACTGAAAATAGGGCATGAAAGTAATACTAAATTCTATACGGAATAGGCACTTTCAGTATCTGAGTTCATGCTATCTTATGATTTATTCCACTTCTCTTTCCTCTAAAATTGTGCTGACTTTAATTTTCTTAACTGAATGCTGAAGACATTTGGATTTTTCCATGTTTTAAGTTTACCCCATTGCACTTTAAGAAAACAGTTTAATACCTTATTTGGTGCAAAAGTGTAAAAAAGACGGTGATAATACTGTTACATTACAAAGTATTGTTATTCTTTGTCTGATTTATGTTCTTATTTTAAAAGGAGTGTGTGTGTGTGTGTGTGTGTGTGTGTGTGTGTGTGTGTGTATGTCTGTGTGTGTGAGAGAGAGAGACATTATAAAAATCTGGTAGGTTCCTTCTGTGTGTTTGTATTTGGATCTCTCCGGGGTGGATGGAGCTTTAGGATAAGTGTGAGGGCTGGTTGCTGTGACACTCTTGTCTGCACACCGCCCCTCCACAGCTGTGGCCCAGCCTCGCACGCACCCAGCCCCGCTGTGACCTGGGCAGGACTTTACCAGCACACCCCCAGTCCAGCAGTGTCATTCCGTGTTTCTGGGAAGGAATAGTGGGAAACAATTCTACATGAAATCGCTTCCCAGTAGCCTAAGTTCTTTTTCATTCCAAGTTTGGAGGGAGCTGGAGCCTCAAGTGCTTCCCAAGGAAAGCTCTGGGAAGTCAGTGGTGACGGGAACTAGAAACCACAGAGTATTTCTGACCAAGATAAGAGTTGAGCCCAAGCTGCATTTTGTGTTTCTTAAGTCCTTTTGAGGGTATTCTTGCTCCAGTGCCTATTAAGATGTTATTTTATATGGAGCATAAAGCCAAAAATATTGGCAAAATGTGTAAATTATGAAGCAAAACAGCAAAAAATAATCATGTAATAATCCTGGAAGCATCACCCACATTAACATGCAGAGACAACACAACCCTCTCTGTGCGCTTTCCCTCCTTGACAGGGGACACCTGTGCTGGAGTGTTTTAGATTATCTTCTTTTAAGAATAATTTTATCACAAAAGCATGTGCTCCTAAAATATATACTCCTCGGCTTTCCTACCTGGCTGACTCTTAATTTCTTAGGGTTTCACTGTCTTCCTTACTGTTAGAATATGAAAGAAATGGATCCTTGGAGGCTCACTTCAAAATTGTTTGTATTTACACTCTAAAAGTGCAGTAACTCTCAAATGTAAAAAAGTAGATTCACATGTTAAGGCTCTTATACATAAAAAAAAAATGCTTTTGTGCCTTAGGTTAGATAAGGCAAGTAGCAGAAGAGGACACATTGATAAATTAGACCTAATAAAAAATTTAAAATCCTTTACAAGATGGTAAGAGAATGCAAAGGTAAGCTTCCCACTTGGGGAAATACTAGAAAACATATTCATAATTCTAGATTTATGTCCAGAAGACATAAGAATTCCCCAAATCTAAGGATAAGAAACTAAAACTCAACGTTTAGTCAACAAATCTTAGGAATGGCAGATTAGCACATGAAAAGATGCTCAATATGGCAAACCCTTTGGCCAGTGCCAGTGCAAATTTGCACTGCAGCTCTGCAGACAGCACTACCGACAGCCCTGCACACAGCATTCGTATTCTGCTGGCACACGTGCCAGAACTGAGACACTGCTGGAGAATGGTACAACTGAGGAGAGCTGGAATGTTCCTTAAAAGATAATGACAGGGTGCAGCCTCTGTAAAGCATATTTACCCAAGAGAAATGAAGACATCTGTCTGAAGTCTTGGACACGAAGGTTCCCAGGAGCTTTATTTATAATAGTCAACGACAAGAAGCAGCCCTAGGTACCTCAGGAGATCCTGGACGACAACATGGTACAACCACACAATAGACTAATACTCCATAATCAAAAGCGGAAAAGCTCTTTCTGCTGCACAGCTTTTAAATATGGAAACTTGAGACTGTATTTATTAGGAAGTTTCCCATGGGAAATTATATTAGTAATAGAATAATCAGTTACTTTTGTGGGACCTTTTTTGTAGTAGTTTTCAAGCTTTTGACACAGGGTCTTGCCAGGCCACTAAGTTGCCCAGGCAGAGCCCAAATTTGCAGTCCTATTGGCTCAGTCCCCCGGAGTGCTGGGATTATAGGTGCCAGGTGCCACCACAGTAATACTCAATGTTTACATAATTTTTAGCGATATTAACATATTGACAATTTAATATATTGTCAGTCTTTCCTTTAATATAAACATAAATAATGTTGTGCTGAGCATGTTTATGTATAATTTTATTTCACATATTTATTCAAAGCAGAGAACTAAGAATGGAAAAAACTAAGTACCATGTGTGTAAAGATCATGATGTCTATATTTTGCCATGGGATCTTGTAGGTATCAATATTTGTTCATACAGCTGTGAGAAATATGAGTGTTAGCAATGTCTGACTTTGTATTATTTTAGTAACTTAGAATTATGAACTTTTAAAATTATTTTCTATTAGCTAGAACATTTTATTTATATTTTATATTTTTATCTACTCTATTATCTACAAATATATTTACACTGAAAATTTACAATGCTTCATATACTCTTAATTATTTTAAAATTTTTCCATTTTGTTTATTGAAAACTTTGTTTATGATTATTGAAATTTTTCTTTATGAAAAATTCCTCATCTAACCTAAGGTCACAAAAATATTTTTTCATGTATAAGATCCTTAACATGTGAAACTACTTTTTTACATTTGAGTTACTACACTTTTAGCTTAGTGTAAATACAAGCAATTTTGAAGAGAGCCTCCAGGGATCCAATTTTTTCATATTCTAACAGTAAGGAAGACAGTGAAATTAACAGTCAGCCAGGTAGGAAAGCTGAGGAGTATATATTTTAGGAGCACATGCTTTTGTGATAAAATTATTCTTAAAAGAAGATAATCTAAAACACTCCAGCACAGGTGTCCCCTGTCAAGGAGGGAAAGCTCATGGAGAGGGCTTTTCTTTATGAAACTTTGCAATTTATTTGCAGTAAGATAAGCCTCAGAAAGATTATTCACAATTAGAGATCAAATAAATAGTTGATTATATTTTTGTTTACATTAACTTTTTATCTCTGTGTCAATCTGTAATGACACTAAGTATATGTAAGTCAATGTAATAATATTACCAACACTCTTGTGGACTTTTAATGGCAGTTTTCTAAATACATATTCTTTTGGAGTTTTCTCAGTGAAACTCGAGCATGAGCACTGTTTGTATTTCAATTTTATAACTGAGAAAAATGAAGCCCAGAGAGACTACAATTTGCACAAAGAGAATACAAAACTGGAAAGCACAGTAGTAGTCTCAGGGTTATACCACCTCTGTATCTGATTGTGAATTTTATAGTATATTGCACTTATGTCAGTAAATACCTTAAAGTATAATTTAAGTAGCTACTATTCTTAAGAAGAATGAAACATTCTTACTGAATGAGTTTAGCAGACAAATAAATTTCTATTTACTCTAGAGTCTTTGAATCTTAGTCTTAAAAAATGCTTTAAGATATTACCTTGTATTCATTTTTCAAAATATTTTAGCTGTTGCCATCTATTTATTCTATCATATAAAATGTATAACATTTTTTATTGAAAGATTTGATGAGAGTTTGGATAACAACTTTTACACCTCTTATTCACTTTGGAAACACATTGACATTAAAATGTTTTCTTCATCTAAATTCTTTATATTACTACATTTGGATCAACTCATCTCTTCATATGAGTAGGTGGATTTCTTTTTAAAATTCTCCCATTCAGCAGCAGCCTAATGAGACTTGCATATACTTATGAATGAAGTTATGCAACAACTATATTTTTCTGCAGTAATTATACACAAAAGTGCTCCTGAAATCTGATACTGGTATTGATTCTTAACTGTAATAATGATTTTAGGCTGTTTTCTCATGAGTTGACAATTTTTCTTTTTTTGCGGTTGGTACTGGGAATCAAACTCAGGACCTTACACTCGCCAGTGGGCCTGGTGCCACTAAGCTACCTCCTCAGCCCTGACAATTCGCATTTCTATTTCCTGCATTAGCACACTGGCTGAATTTCTAGAAAATTTTAAATGATACTGGTGATTGCAATATCAAACATTTTTAAATGCTTACAAATATTTTAAATGAAAGTCTGAAATTGGAGGCAGGCGCCATGTAATTACTTTTTTCTTTACTGTGTTTGTTTTATCTAAGTCTAGCATTTTGAAGCAAATCAGGTGAGTCCCACGAGGTGTGTACATGGGCTTTTTTCACCCCACCCCGAGCCGGTGGCCAGGGACTGCGGTGACCCGGGACGTCGAGGCAGAACCCTGCGGGGAGGGACGCGCCTGCTGCTCCTGGTCTTGTCCCCTTCGGGCTTCCACATCCCTGTGAACTAAAGAGAAAGAGGAAATGGAAGTGTGAGGAAAGGGAGATGTGAGGCTAGCTGCGCCCCTGTGCAGACTTACTCACGTCCCTACTTCAGTTTTCTCTGTTGACACACAATTCCCTCTTTTTATCAATAATGCTTAGCTATGTGCAAAATCTAAAACTCATGAACAATCAAGTCTCATTTTTTGTCAAAAGATTTCTACATTTTAAAAGTGCCCAACAAATCAAATGTTTTGCTAAACAGCTGAAAATAAAGACTGCACAAAGGTATAGTCTCCAATGCAACGACCAGCAGCCTCACAAGACGAAGTTTTAAATAATGTATGTTGCCATCACACAAAACCCTGAAGTGTGCGAATAAGCTGACACTGATGACTGTGACGACACTATTCTGTCCCGTATGTGCCTCTGTGATAGATCTCTTGGCTACAAAAAGAAAGTGCTACATTTTGGATTTATTTAATTGCTAATCCAACCATGAGCTTATCTCCACAAGACACATATCTGGCAATCTGACACACAAGGAAAATGAAACAATACCCATGACATAAACCCTGATTTTATGGTGACCCTCTGCAGATTTTTAAAAAATTAATTTTACTGGTACACTTTTGATATACCTAGGGATCACATTCACCATAGGGAATTTGTACTTGTACATAGTATATCTTGATTCATCTTTTTCTCCCATTCCCCTCCCCTCCAAGAATGTTTTGCTTTTTGAGGTGTCATTTCATTTCTTTTCAGTCCTTGGACCCCTATGGGATCGGATTTATAATTTCTGACTCTCTCAATGTTCCATGATGATGATGTTTATTATATTAATTTAGAAAGGATTTTTGAAGTCTGACTTCTCTTAGTACTTCATAATATTAATACTTTCATGTAAACATGACTCTTACTTTCATGCAAATCTATTCTATAAGGACTTAATATCCAGTTACTAATTTAAAATAATAAGACAACAGGGTAAGATATTACAAAAAACATCACTGTCACAGGCCAAGAGGTAGTTTTAGATGTGAACTGGCCACACTGTAACCTCACCACATGCCTCAGGTTCTACACCTGTCAAGCCAGACACTCTTCTTTGTACTTTCTGCGGTTTGTTTTTGTTGAGACCAACCGAGATAATGGTCATGGAGCTAATGTAAATCTGTGGGATGTGATTTGAATACACTTTTTAAAATAGTTATTAGAGATTGGAATCCATTTGCAAACATTATGGAAGCAGCTAAATATTTTAAAGCTTGATTCTGAAATATTAACCTTATGTGAAACCAACTATAAAATTAAAATATTATATGTTGCAGATTTCCTAGAGTTTGGCAATGTTAATCAACTGTAAACAAAGTGGTTCATATAATTTTATTGTTTGGTATACCTATTATGTCTGAAAATTTGGCATCAGGAAAATTGTGGTTGCCAGAGTTTAATGCCTTGAACAAAGACAAGTGTATTCACTAAATCTATTCTGATGTGTATTTTCCACGTCTGTTTATTACTAAGTCCCCTGCATGAGGAATTTTTTCAACTTCTTACATACCAGAAGCCAGCTGATGGCAGAGACAAGAGTGGAGGATGCCAGACCCTTTGGCTAAGGTTCACAGCACGTTTCCACTGCGTGTCCACCATTCGTGTTGTAAGTGCATAACTTTCTAACTCCCTAAAGAAGTGTGCTCATCTGTTTCCCACAGGTATGTCACAACAGACATTCTCCTCAAGGAACAGTTTCTCTAGGGGTAAATGGCTTGAACTGAAAACCAGCCCTTCCTGGTGTTCATACCAGCGCTGATAATGAAAAAGGGGGCGAGCCTTTGTGTCGAGGGATTCATGAGTCTCGATAAGCAAACAGTGGGACCCCGTGTGGCTAAACTGTGCTTGTTCTTCCATTCTTTCCAGAGAGAAATGCTGAAAGGTCCCATAGCGTCACACCCACTCTGATAGGAAAACTACCAGATTTGATCAGATAAAAAAATGAAATGAAATCTTCTGTCTAAACACTCATGTCCAGAAAGGCAATTTTAGCTATGCAGTAGTGTAGCGTTTTGTTTTTTCTGCAATAAAGCCATCAGATCAATAAAAAATTATGTAGCAGATTATTATTACACTGTGCTCACTATAGCTCTAATCGTAAATAATACAGCAGTTATCCCGGTTATATTAATTATAATTAGAATGCAGATAATGCAGACGGTCTTTTATTACTAGAGCCAAATCAATTTTCCAGTGTTATTCAGTGCAAGGTCACACAAAGTTGTGGGAGCTTTCAGACTTCTTATGAAATGGCCTGCCTGCCTGTCCAGGGGAGAGGGAACGAGAGAGAGGGCTGGGCTTAGCTGTGCAAAACACATTGGCAGGGAACAGCACTGAAATAATTATAGCCATGAACCCTGCCTATGATGGCAGCATTTCATTTTATAAAGTAAGCATAGCCATAATCCAGCCTCCTTTATGGTAAGGAGGCTCATAAATCTTTCAGAGGAGACCAAGTCTTGTGTTTAGTGGTAAGGAGGAAATCAAAATAGATTCGTTTGCATCGTTCATTTCTCCTCGTTGCCTTTTTTTGCTTTGTACCTGGCATCATATTTTTTCAGGGTGTTCCATATGTAATCATCTCGTGAAGATGGAAGGAAATCACAGAGCAGCAGGCTAATAGAATAGACCTGGTGCTCCACGTCTGTGGCTGGGCCGAGGGCTCCTGCCCCACAGTATGGTATCAGGACTTTCATGAATCTGTGGTTAGCTTTGTCAGGAGAGGACACAAAGAAGAACCTAGACAATGAAATCGAGACCAGGGTCAGAAGGCAACATTCTACAGGGGAAATACGAGTCCAGGTTCCAAACCCACGGAGCCAGAGATTGTGGTTCAGAATAGCCCACATATCTGGGGACAGCAGGGCGTGGGGGAGCGGTCTCCACAGAGGCCATGGACGACAGAAGTGCACCTGTGCCTGATCTGCCCAGGATGCAGCAGGGCATGAGCACTAGCAGCTTGGAATGAAGGGGACCAGTAGTTAAGTCAAGGAACTAGTGGAGAATCTCACAGAACAGTAATTGGAAAGCTCCTGACGGTAGGAAGGAACTGATGCTTTAAAAACATTTGATAACAGCCGTTTTGTGTGGAGGATCCTTGGGTCTCACGGGCCATCAGTGTCTGGCCTCTGAGAATGTGTGTTTCTCCCACTGATCCTTCTGAAATCTGTGTAGTCGAGCGCTGGGGAGTCTCTCCTGAGAACTGACCAACTCAGTACTACTGAGGAGTGATATTAGTGAAATTTTGAAAATTGGAGCATTATTCTGAAGACTAGAGCCAACAATCTGTACCTCCAGAGGAATTATAGTTATATATTTTCAACATAGGAAAACATTTAAACTTGTACCATGGATTTATCTGATGCATTTGAGATATTCCTCCTTGGATCTTTAATTTTTTTCATCAAAAAACAGAGTTTAAATAAACAGTGCTCCTGTAAGATTTAAATTTAACTCTTTTCTGACATGTTTAAATTTTTCTTTGAAAATATGTTTTATCTTGTAGTAGAAATCATGTCTTGCTTTAAGACAAAAGTAGTGATGGCTAATTCTCACATCACGCTTAGTATGGACCAAGTGTTACACTAAGTAGTTTACGAGGACCCTGTGGAACTAACTGACTATGAGGGAGATAGATACTTAGATCTGTAGATGAGGAGGCAGAAGTCACACAGTAAGTAGGTGGCAGGAGGCTTTGAACTCAGTAGGTTCCATGCTCACAAACCCAAACAGTTCTGCCTAACCCAGTGTGCACAAGATATTGCTAAAATCCAGAATTTTGGTCAACACACAAGCGTCTGCTGTCTGGAGTCCCTTGACCAAGACATAGTGAACTACTTAATCTGTATCGCAGAAGTTTATTTATTTATTCATTTACTTTTATTATTCATTTATTTATTTAAGTAGCTCTGTGTCTCAACAGTGCCTAGAATTTTTACAGTAATGTGCAGTGCTTTGAATAATAAGATTTGGGGAATATTTTGAGGAAGAAAAAGTCTGAATGTGATCTTGTCAAATGAATTAACGTCTAGGACATCCACGTTATAGTGACATGGCGAGCAGTACTCTTACTGCTGAAACTGAAGAAGCTTTCCAAATTCTAACTTGTAAAGTGATTAGATTTCCGAATGAGGTCTTTTGCACGCTCCCCACGTGAGGACTCTTGCACGAAGGGCTCGCTGCTGTGCCGCAGCCAGTGCATGCGGTCCCCAGGAGAGGCTGCCCTGCGGCCTTCGGTGTGAGCCTGCTCTGCCGTGCCGGCGACGCCGGGTCGGATGGCCGCCCGCCGCTTCGCTCACTGTGCTCTTCATACCTTTTCTTCCCTCACCCTGACCTCTGGGCACCGGCATGCAGGAGCTGGGCAGCTGGCAGAGCCGGGACCCTGCTGCGTCTGCCTGGAGCGGAACCGCAGCCCTTCACCGGCCGCCCTTGTCTCCCGGTTTCACTGCGGAGCCTCCAGCGCCGCCGCCTGCAGCAGCAGCAGCAGCAGCGCCAGCAGGTTGAGCCCGAAGAGCCCTCTTGGCTCGCTCATCCCTGCCCGCTGGGGGGATGAGCCTGAGAGCTCCTGTGCCCCGTCTGCTGGCTGGTTCTCCTCCCGGCCGCACCGCCCCTTGCCCTCGCACCTGCACTAGGAAAGGCTTTGGGCCTCCCGGTCCCCAAACAGAGCAGAGAGGACCATCTGGGCACCGTGTCTGAAGGAATCAGACATCTCCTGGCGACATCATGTCCACAAGGCCAGTTTCTTGTGCGATAAGCTGCTGTGTACCACGCCTGATAACTAACAAAACTGTAATATGGTAATTTTACCTGGAAGTGCTCCATTTTATCCCCAGATTCCCCTTCTGTGCCACGGCTCACGGGCTCCAGCGCTCACAGCACCCCAGGCTGTGGCGGCCACAGCCCAGAGTGATGACACGTCCCAGCAGCGTTGCGGCGACACCACGGCCGCCATGTGAGGCCGCAGAGAGAAACCGCAGCCCACCTCTCACCCGCGGGGAGCCCCGCAGGGCACGGCAGCCAGATGGGGGTGGGGGTGACTTCTGGGCGAGTTTCCGCTCACGTCATTTCTCCCACTAGCTGATGGGACCTCAGGCACACGAGTAACCTTCTTTGACCTCTCTTATCTGCCAAGGGGGATGTCTCTTCCGGCGCGGTTATAGAAGAGGAGCGTGAATACCAGCGGGACATGCTGATTATGGGCTGTCTGATACTTGCAAAGGCATTATGTTCAAATTTTATTTATCATCACTTTTTAATTGAGCTTTTGGTACATTCTGTATACACATCATGATCACACTTGACATTGAGAATTTGTACCGGTACACAACACAACTTAATTCTCATTTTTCCCATCTCTCTCCTCCCACAGTCTCCCTGCTCCCTTTATATATAAGTTTTGCTTCCTTTTTAACCATCAAAGTTTTTCTTTTCCTTCTTTACTTATCCCTACCCACTTTTACCTTCGAATATTTTCTATTTCACAATATCTATCATACCTTTTAGGACTCAATTACATCTTGATTTTCTCATACCAGAGAAAAGTTATGGTATTTACCCATCTGTGACCTATGTATTTCACTAATGAGTATGACCATTAAAAATCAGAAAATGTTACATTTTTAAAAACTCAGTGTTCTACAGCTACCCCTCCTTTCTGCGTGGTACCGAGATGGTAGAGTCACCTTTTCCCATTTAGATAGTGTGTCCAGCACCATTCTCTCTGTCCCTAACAAGTCCAGCCTGCACATTCATCCTGCCCACCTGCCCCTGAGCATCCGAGGGTCTAACCCTTGTTTTTTGTAAAAGCACTTTTAGTTTTAACTGCAGTATTCTTAGCAAGCATACTCAGAGTAGGGCCTTACGAGCCAGGTTGCAGACAGCAGTTCCCGAACTTGGGTAAGCCATGGAAACGTACGGGGTGACTGGCTTTCTACAGATATATCACATAATGAGATTATAACCGTGAAGCAATGTATAAAATCATTTTGTAAAAACCAAACTTTAAATATAAAATAATTTCTTGTTGAATTAAACTTAAAAGTAGGTTAATATCATTTCAAAAAGACCTTACTCCTCAGAGTTTAAGCTCACTAAAGTCCCAAATTCCGATGTGGCAACATTTTATAAAGTAAATTAAATACAATTTATTGCCCATATCACTTATGGCAATTGAATGATTGGTCCTTCTAGAATATAGAAAATTAGGTCACAGAGTGGGGTGCTTGGTGGCCAGGGGCAGGTGGACAGTCGTAAGACTGGACAGTTACTGGAGAGTCTGGAAAGGCCCGCCTGAGGGCCTTGTACCTCTCCTGTGGGCCGCTCGCTCCCTCTGTGTGTAGAGCAGGCGTCAGGGCAGAAGAGGGACCCCTTAGGAAACTCCGTGCCGCAAGCGCTTCCCACCGCGGAGCGAGGGCCGGAGCGCCTGGGTCCGGGCTGGCCTGCAGCCTCGGCCTCCGCGCAGCCCGGCTGTGGCCAGTGGAGGGCTGCTAGAGCTTGCCGCCCAGAGGGCGCAAGAGTTGTTGGACTTGGGCTTTGGGCTGCCGCTACTGATAGCTGAGAACCTCAGAACGGCGCTCACCTTCCGGAGACGGAGACCTGCAAGACCCCGATAGCCCTGGTGACGTCAGTGTCACCAGGACCTGTCTGGAAGGACCTGTCTGCACGGAGGGCTCCTTGTGTGTCCTTGGTGCTGGGGCAAGGAGCTCCCTGGGCCTCTCTCCAAGGACACACCCTGCTCCCGGCCCTTGTGACCTGAGAGCCCCGCCCTGGTCCCTCCGTGGGACCTCTCCCTGGAGGCCGGATGTACAAAGGCGGCTCCGAGTGAGCCCCGAGTGCCCCGAGGCCGGAGCGTCCCACCTCACCGTCCTCTGCTCGTCCTCCTGCCCCTGCATCTGCTTAGAATCACCGCAGTGCCGACCTCTCCAGGAACCCTGCTCTGACTTGCTCTTCAAAATACTTTGTGCCTGTCTTTATGAAGGTATAACGCTTGTCAAATTCTGTCCAGAGAAATGTTCCACAGCAGACGTTTTCCTTGGTGGCTAGCCGGAAGTTCATCTTTGTGTCCCTAACACTGATGAACACCATCGCGGCCGGGAGCCCAGTGAGTGCTGCGAAGCGAACGAAGGGAGGAATGAGCCTGAGAGCTCTGAGCTGAGTGTGGCGAAGGGCACACGGGAGACATGACAACGCCGAAGAACTCCAGCAGCCCCTTAGAACTTCCAGGTGGGGGCATCGCTGAAGGGCAGGCTCCTCTCTCTCCGCGCAGTGCCTTGGCACAGGGCTGGGTCTGAAGCACTGCCTCCTCGGCCAGACGAACTCGGAGTGGTGTGTGTCCCCTCCTACACTTCCTCAAGCCCTCATCGGAGGGACGCAGCGTGCGTGCGCTGTGGATTTACTGTGCTTTGAGCCGATGGTCCTCTACACTTTTAAAAAGTGGAATCAGTAGAAGAGTCAGTTTAATTTTCACCCCTAGAGACTGGCTTCTATGTGGCTGTATATCTTTGCAAATATCTGCACACACCATCTTGCCAAGGCTTCGGGTTGGAGAAAGATGCCCAGAGCCCAAGAAAAAACACTGAAATTCTGTTGGGATTAATAAGCAGCTGTTAGGTCAAAGTGATTCCAAATAAAATGCATATTATTGAAACAAAAACTAATTCCAAATTAGATGCAGTTAGTTGAATTTCCAATGTGGTTAAGATAATATACCAAATGATTAAATCAAGTATGATTTTTAGTTAGTGGAGCAGAGAAAATCACTGTGGTAGGTACTAACTTTTAATTGGTAGTTTCTCATCTATGGGGGTGGGTTAACAAACTGATTTCACAGGTAGAATATAAAAAGCCTCATTCTTACTCTCAATAACCAGGGGCAAACTTTCATGTTATCCTAGAATTTCTGCCCAGTTTATTCCAACTTCACCAACACAAGAACTTCCTGCTGAGATCAGTTAGATGGTTTCATGGTTCTTTACTGATGAAAAAACAGAGGAATTATTTATATATTTGTAACTTCACTATTCATAGTACAGATTATGAAATATATACAAATGTATGTTCACTGGGATAAATAATCTCAGTATTAGCTAACTTTCTTAAATTGCTTTTCTGAATAGTTTGTATGACATTTTAAAAAATAAGAGGAGTCCAGTGAGATTTAGTAAAAGCATGCCATTAACTAAAACATTACTGTCTGGGACTGTTAAGTAAAACTTTCTTTCACATCAGCTGTATCCTGTTCCCTGCCATCCAGTCGGGTAGCCAGAAGCCACAGTGGCTGTTGAGTACTTCGTATGTGGTTAATCAGATCAAAGAACTGAGTTTTATATTTTAATTAAATTGAATTAGCCACATGTGGTTAGTGTCTAACATAGCAGTGCAGAATTCTACACAGCACATCCATCAAATAAATGTGGTAGGAGACATGTCAGGTGCTAAGAAGTCTCTGGCAGACAAGTAGAGGTGGGGATGGACTGGGGTTGTCCTCATGGATCCTTTAAAGCTCTCTTTGTGTAGATCTGTTGAAGATCTACGCTCTGCTTACCTTTTTTTCTCACTTCTACTCATAAGATATTTGTTCCTCAAAGAGGTGGAAGCACTTTATATCACTAGTGATTTTCATGACAAATTTGAGAGCAGCACACTTGATTCTTCCCAACAGTGCTCTGGTGTCTGCTGATTTTAGGTAATCCTGTGGGGAACTTTCTGTTATATCTTGAACCCAAGTGGAAAGGCAGACTGCAGCTTCTGAGCTTGGCTTTTGGGAAACTCACACCCCGTGTAGCTCAGGTAGGATAGACAAACTGTGCGTTTATCATCACAAGATTGCCAAGCACGAGGCATGTTTCTGGAAGTGTCTGTTATAAAATGCAGGGGTGTTTCATTTCAGGGATATTAAGACCCAACATGATAGAAAAATAAAAGCAAATTCTGACTCAGTGAATTCATATACTGGAAATAATGTAGAGAATTCTAATATATTCAGAGATAATAAACCTTCCAGGCAGCTTCATGACACAATACGATTTTGTAAACATAATGTAAAAAATAAAAATCCTGAAGTTTTGATTAAAAACTACACTGACACTCAGAATGAGTCAACTAGAAAACTCAGACAGTCGTAGTTATTTTAATATTAACGAATGCCCTAAACATTGCTGATTTCTGTATTTCGGCACTAAGGACCACGGAACACTTGTTGTAGTTTATCTGCTTGTCCTGACAGAGTCCCTGTCGGGTAGGGAGGGACAGGTGTAACCGAGGATGAGACGAGTCTGCCTGAGGCGGTTATGAAAGCACGCTGATCTGAAGTCTGTTCCGCTCTAGGGTCAGCCTGGAAGCCCCGCAGCGGAGCAGTCGCTTCACCAAAGCTCCAGTTATCCGACTGGCAATGTGGTAAAGCCCTCTCCACTTCTGGAGACCAGTGCTGCATGTTCCACTGTCCGTGTGTCTGAAGAACCTTGTTTCACGAGGCTTCTTTTCTAAAATTTCCTTAATGACTCCCCTCTGGCCACCCATTCAGGTCCATGTCTCTGACGCCAGGATAAGAAAATAAATGCTGACTTCTTCAGGTCAGCTGCACGTGACTGAGGCTTGTAGAGCTGATGCAGCTTCTTCTAGGCCTGTGTGACTTATCTCATGCTTCCATTACTGCAGCCATATCATGGTGATGTACTATACAGTACAACTGCACTTCAGACAAAGCGCTACTCCTCTATTAGTCTATCAAATTTTAATGTTCATATTTAGCATAAAATATTGATGTAAGTTTTTTAAAAATCATTTTTAAAAATTCTAAACAAGCTTTAGTTTTACAGTGTTTCTTCAAAAAATTCACTGTATTACACCACTCTTAGTTTTTGTCATTTTATGTGATTTCATATTTAAAATTTTCAGTCACTACCTGTCATTAGAATATTTGCCCTCAGTTTCTGAGGCGACACTGCTTGCTGCTCCCCAGAACCCTGGCTCCCTCTCCCCTCCTCTCACGCAGTACTGCCAAGTCCTCCTGTGGCTGGCTGAGTAGGCAGGTGGGGAGCCCCACTGCCCTGACCGGGACGTCCCGGAGCCTGGTGACGTGTCGCTGACATGACCTTGGGAACCCGTGCATGAAGAAGCACAAGAGATACCGGTGTGTGGCCCCAGGCTGATTTAAAACCTCCGATTGAAATTCTCAGCCTCAGGTGCTCACGACTTCCTATCTATGTTAACCTTTTCTGCAGACATTGGAGGCTTATCCCTATTTCCCTAATTCTCTACGTTGCTTATGCCTTTGCCTGGCTGAAGTGGGTGTAATGCCCAGCCTGGCGTTGGAGGCCACGGGCTGAAGGCGCCTCCATCCCTGGTTCCCAGAGGGCTTGGAGGAGGAGCCCTGTGCGGCACATGGCCCGGCCCGGAATGTTCCCGGAGCCGCGCAGGAGTCTTGCTCCGCGCACAGCCAGTGTGCTCCAGCTCCTGCAGGGTGGGGCCTCGCTGTTACAGTGGTCAGCCTTCGTGAGTACTCTGGCCCTTAAAATGAATTTCACTGTAAAACATAAGTGTGCAACAGGAATCTTAACAATTCGAGTTGCCAAAACCTGCTGGCAAAGACTTCCTGAAAGGCATCACAGCAGTCACCATGAGAAGAAAACAGGAGCAGCCAAGAAGCTGAACGGTGCGTTACCGATTCAGACTGCCGAGACCCTGTAAAAGACGTGAACTCTGAGTGAGAGACGGCTGCAAGATACAAACACACAGACACATATATGGGTATTTATATATTTTCGCCTGGTCATAGTTTTTCCCATCATAGCAATGTGTCCACGTCATCTAAAACCACACATATGTTGCATAATGTTTGTAGAAACCTACTTCAAAGAAATAAGCGGAGAGATGAACATGGAAATAAATATCAAAATATGAAGCAGTGTAGTGGTAATATTCAAAAAAAGCGTGGCGTTCCTAGACAGGAAGAAATTAGAACAGACATAAAAACTCCACGTCTAATTAGAAATATGTGAGAATCTGACTGCAGACAGGATGTGACAGGCACTCGATCAGGGACCAGGGCATAAAACGGACTCATTATGGAGGTGGAGAGAGAAGGAAGTAAAAGAGGAATGCATAGTATATTGAATATAAAATTTTAAGCTTCAGGGGCTAGAAAGGGCAAAAAAGAAAATAAAACTGAGTGAATTAATGTTAGCTAAAAGGGGTAAGTAGAATCAAAGGTGCTGTTACAATTTATCAAGTAGAAAAAGAAACAGCAGAGAGAAAGTGGGTCTGTAAGTAACCTGAAATGGCAGATGAAATCAATAATATTGAAATGGTCAAACGACTCAACTTTAAAATGTTTTAACTAAAATAATGAAAGTACCAGAACATTATTAAGTTATGAAGCACCTATAAATATGGCTAATGATAAAATCCAATAAAAGAGTAAAAGCACGTGGGACCCATTAAGTATAAGTTGATCAGGAATCCTAATGATAACTATCATGAAGAATAAAAAGGGTTTTATATTAATAAATCTTCCAATAGCTTGCCATAGATGTCTTGAAAAAATCATAATGAAGAAAATAGCAAGGATAAAAAGAAAATATAAATCTGATATAATATTAATGATAAACTATGGCCTTAGTAGTCACAAGATAACCATAATTGGTTTTATTAAAACAAAAACAAAACAAATAACAGAATTAATGTTCAATTTTATGGAATATACATACATACATATATATATATATATATATATATATATAGTGTACCTCACCTCATAAGCTGAATTCATTCCATGATTCTGGTCACAGCCTGAAAGAATTAAGTTCACATTGAGGTACCGCTATACGTATACACATAGATAGGAAACTGAAACAAGATGGAAGAGATGAAATACTTCATGAGAGAAAACAGTAAAATATATACAAATTTATATTTAAATTTCCTAAACCTATTTATTTGATCTAGATGCTATTTATAGTTTCTTTAGTTGAAAATAAATTTGATGGCTTAGAAAACGTTTGGAACTCACCTACAGGAAGACATAGTATATCCTCCTACATGTTTTCACTCTATATATTTTTGAATTGACATTATTTTCCAGGCTCAGACAAAATATTTAGATCTTTGTTAATATGGGACACTACTGTCAGCGTCTGTCATCCACATAGCAAGATTTTCAGTCAGCTTCACAGAAAACAAGAATCACTCTGAGAGATATTTTATTAGGCCAGAGACAGCATCTTCATACTCATCGCTACAGAGTGTCCAGTGTACGTCAGTGAGAAGAGTCACCAAGCTCTGGAAAGCCCAGAAAATGGCTGTTAGGACATTTACTTACGTTCTTCTCAGAAGGTACAATTGGCCAACCCTTACCGTAAGCAATATTACTTGGTAATTTCAATAATATTCCAATTTTGGATCCTCAAGCTCAAGTTAGTAACACATGCAACACAGAGAAAGTTTTGTTAACCTTTAGCCTACAGGTAACTTCCACAGCCACAGAGCTGATAGAGGAACTGGCATTTGACCCGTTTGTCTGATGCTAAGACCCAGAGTTGGAATCCTCATTAAACTGAAATGCTCAGGACTCCCAGCAACTTTAGCCCTCTTGTCTTCCTCTCACATCGCGGCCCCTCCTACTTCCTCTCGAGGCCCCTCCCACCTCTGGCAGTCCCTCCCAGCCCGCGCATGCTCCTTGTCCTGCTCTCTCCGGCTGCCTCCTCCTCGTTCTCAAGCCTCATCCCTAAGTGACTTTTCCATGAAGCATTCTTCTTTGTTCATTCACTCTTCCCTCAATTCCCACACAGTTTCATGGTCTTTCATGTGATTTTATGTTCATTTCTAACACTCTGAAATATCCTATTAATTTTTGACTTGTTTATTGTCCTAGTCCTGCAGATATGAAAACCTCACAATCGTAGTAATTTGAGTTGCTTGTTAACTGTCGTTTCCTTCGTCCCTAGAATAGCTCCTGGGGTGCGGCGGGTACAGAGCGCGCGCGACCTGTGCTTCCTGCCCAGGGCCTGTGGCTCTTGGGAAGCTCATTTTTACTTGTAAATAAGTATCAAAGTGCAAACAAATTTTTCCCAAGTAATAATCCAAACTGGCGTTAGCTAAAGCATCTAGCAAAAACCTAATCTTCATTCATTTAAAAACATTTTTATTAAATACCAGTTATATACAGTGGATGTTGTTCTACGGTCTATGGTGGATTCAGAAAATGAAATCATGAATCTGTTGTGTGCTTATCAAATTGCGCTTTGTTTAATTTTTTACAGAATCTGTGCCTTATTTAGAACCTAAGTAGGCTTTAAAAATGTTGGGTTAGTGCTTGTACTGCTAATGTCTCAAAAGCGAGGCGTGTGCCTCTCAGTGAAAAAAAAATTACCGACACTTGTTTGTATTCGTTTTCATTGCTACTTCTTTTAAAATTTCTCTGAGTGTTACAATGGCCATAACGCTTTTCTATGGTAGCATATGCGTAGAATTTATAAATGACAATAACTGGGGTGTATGCCCCAATTTGTCTTGTGGGCTATGTGATTGAAGTAATGCTTAAAGCCTCTTAGCCCGGAACATTCAGACCCCAGCAGTTTCCAGATTCACTGCTGCTGTTTCTGTCCCGAGGTCTAGACCGCTTCCTGGAGCGCGAACTCGGGGTGCGAGTGAGCCTAGGCAGGACCTGCAGGTGCGCGCCGGCGGCGGAGCGGGCGGAGACCCCACTGCCCCCCGCAAGCCGGGCTTGAGCGCGTCCTGCGTGGGACGCGGGCTCTCTGAGGTCCCCACGGGGAGGACCCCCCCGGAGCCTTCCACGTGAACTCGGGCTCCAGGCCAGGCCAGTGTCCCGGCCAGGGCAGGGGCTGTCGGCGATCGCGGCGAGGAGAGCGGCGGGGCCGGTTCCGAGACAAGGAGGTGGCCGTGACCGTCGGTTTAACAGGGCGCGGTGGGGAGCGGGGTGTCCGCGGAGCAGGGACCTGGGCGGCGGCGTTTCGGAAGCGCGGTGGCAGTACCGGCTGCGTGTCCGCCAGCGGGACGGCGCGTGGTCCGAGCCAGGCGCGAGGAGGGACCGGCCTTGGCCGGCCAGGGTCCTTCTCTTGGCTCAGAGTAAAAATACGAGGCTGGAGAAACTAGAGGGTGAAAGTTTTATGGACCCACTTTTCCATCACCAAAGCGTTACCTAAATACCAGTTTGGGGCGAAAGAAGCAAGTGGTGGGCAGAGTACAGCCCCAGTCCTGCCCGAGCGGGGCGAGCGGCTGCGGGATGAGCGGCTGGAAGAAGCCGCGGGGCGGGTCCTGACCGTGAGATCGCGTCGGTGCAGTGAGCACGCAGGTCATTTAGCGGCGTGTTGGCAGCTCGGAGCTGTTCGCGCGGACTTTGCGGCATTTAAGACTCACGCGGCCTCTTTCTGTGCGCACGGCCGTGAGCTTTTGTTTTGTGCATCCGGGAGAGCTTGAGTTCCCGCAGGAAGCGCCATCCTCTGACGCCTTTAGGAAGAACAGAGGTGGAAGAGTAGATGGAGGAAAGAAGGGACAAAGGAAAACAGAAAATGGGAGGAGAACTGGAAACAAAGCTTTTGTACCTAAGGAGGGAAAAGGGTTGGAGAGGGGAGGGAAATGCGAGGAAAGAAGCAAGATGGACCACGTACAGGTCCAGACTCCCCATGATGGGTGTCATCAGTATGCACATCTAAAATGTACCAAGACATTTTTTTAAAAAAAAGAAAAAAATTGCTGATGACAGTCCTCATCTGAGGCCTCAACCATTTTCCCATTGTTTTTTCTTTCTTCCACCACACTAGATGCCTTCCACTTAGAAAAATGTACTAGGAAATAACTAACTATATTGAGACCCACAACATGCATGCACACACATATAAAAACTACAAAAATCATGAATGTATAACGTACATACTACACATGCTAATCAGAAACGAAGTATATTGTCCATTTTATATAGACACAAATTGCCAGCCACGTGTTCTCTATGCAGTTTGCTAAAACATTTACTTGTTGCCACAAAATCTAACTCCAGTGTATTTCTTAAATGCCTGCAGATGTATTACCCAAGTGCTTAATAATCTCAGCGTTCGCTCGGTGATTCGAACTGAGCTCTGTCTCTTTTGGGGGCTTGTAGAACATGAGGAGGAGAATCTGAACTTGCTGCTTTTACAAACATCTCCCAGGGCAGCAAATTCACGTAGTTTCTCACAAATCATTGTCCACCCAGAATATCAAACTATAATAGTAATTCTTTTTGAATGTTATGTAAAAATTAAGTATTTCATGTGAAGTCCTTACAATAATGTGTGGCAGTCAGAGAACAATCAATCCATGTTTAATATTACCTATTATATTTCTGAGCATGTGATTAAAATTATTTAACACCTCTAAGTTTCTCTTCCATTATAATTTAATGAATTAATTACATTACTTTTACTAAGTATTTGATTCATATTCTGTTGAGGACATTGGACTCACCACCATCTGGGTCATCAAATATAAAATTAAAATTTAAAAAATTACAGTTGTCATTAAGATATTTCCTTCTATTGTTGAATTAAGAATGCATTTCAAAGATACATCTGTATTGGTGATATGCAAGCATAATGATTAATTTGTATTAAGGATGGACTGTGAGCCAGGGAAGTCCATATCATTCACATGTGTTAAATGTCATTTCATTGTAAACTGACCCTTTAGGTAGATAATGTTTTATCCCCATTTTCCCAATGAGAAACCACTCTGAGGAGAATCAAAATTTATATACAGAGGTTTCTATGTTCCCTCACCGAGTTATAGTATCAAACTTTACAAATATAACTGCGTCATTAAAACATATGGTAGAATAATATTTTTAAGAAGTAAGGATTCCTGTTCATCTCTTTATATTATTTTTACTTCTAAAGTGTTAGATCAAATCAGTTTGTCTTCTGACAAACAATGAGCTCATGGATGACCTTCAAGAAGGAAAGTCCACCTGTATATTAAAGTTCTTTTCATATTACACCAAGATATTTGAGTCAGCCAAGAATTATTTGCGTTTTGCTTTTTCTGTCCCTGAAATCAAATTTTGAACATAGCCCACCCTTCCTTTTGTTTAGCTGATGAAATCCAGTAGTGTGCAGTTCCAGGGAAGCCGTAGAAGCCCAAGCCTCGAGTTGGTGTTTAGATCTGGGTTGCATCTGAAGACAGAGGCTGGGCTTTGTTTCTTACGTGTCACTGGTGCTCTGCACATACCAGCCATCTGATGACAGCTGGGAGACTCACGGGACAAAACAGTCCTCAGGCAAAATCAAAGAAAAATGCATAAGATATTGTCTCTGCTGGTTACATGGGAAAGGGTGCCAATGCTGTGAAAGGAAAAGGTTTAAGTGCAATAGAAAGATGTAGTTCACAAAATATCTTTAAGTCATTTCTGCATTGAGGTCAGCTAATTTTCCATCTTTCTTCTCTTTTCTGTGTAATAATTCCATTATCATAATTGGGGGGGAGAGGGCTTTTGTAAAACGGATGGAAATCAGAAAATAAAACTGCCAAAAACAGGATTTTTCTCTTTTTCTTCAAAGTCTTTGGCTTGTTTTTATTTGTTATTAAGAGGCTCAGATTATACTTTTCTGACTATTTTTGTACTTGTGATTTTTGTTAGATCAACTAGAGCTCGTCTCTAATGGCCAAGTTTGAAAATGGCACCCACGAGGTGTGCGTGACAAAAGCTGAGGTTCCTTTCAAGAACTCTGCAGAGCCAGAGCAGACCGCGAGCCACCAGACCCTTTCCTCTGTGCTCCGTGGGGGCAGGGCTCTGTGAGGTCATGCCTCGGCCATGAGGAGGAGAGGTTGCCCACCTACTCCACCAAGTCTTTCAACAATCCCTAGTTTATCTTTATATGATCGTGGATTTCCTCCCCTAAACCCTTGCCTCTAAAACTTGTGTAATAAGATGTGGCTCTAAATCAACACAGCTATTCAAAAAAAAAAATCAGTAGTCTTCATCTGAAAATGAAAATTGTCACCAGAAGAAGGCTTTATTTCCAAGCTTTATGAACTAATTTCCTTCCATTTTACTTTCCACCAAAGTTATTAAAAATTAAAGAGCTAAATTATTTACAAGACAGACTTTGCATGAAGAGCCAATACTATTCACTTAACTCTTTTGGAGTCCCCTATTATAAGAAAACACAAAGATGAAATAATAGTATTCTACTCTAGGTGATAAATTTCTTGGAAAGATATTTCAAACATTGGATATATTTTGATTGTATTTTACTGGATTGTTAAACTCAAAAGAACGACCAGTTTCTATAGACAATTTGGAACCAGCTCCTTAATCGGAAACATGCCAAAAATCCACCAGACCAGTTCTCAGCTTGTGACTACCAGCCGGGCTCTGATAAGTTTAAATTTGGTCAAGTTTCCAAAATGGTTCATGTTCTATATTTCAGTGATGTGTTTTTACTGTTTAGCTACATGAAAAGTCTACCCAAATCTGTATTACTACTTTACTAAAATTCATGTCTGTAGATTCACATGCCCTACTATCTTTTAAGACATTTCTAGTTCTGTTTAATGATCTGGCTCCTGCAGTTTGTTTGGAGAATGATAATCTATAAATATATAACATAAATACAGAGGTGTATAGATCCCTTCTGATGAAGTAGATATATTTGGTTACCAAAAATCTTCTAAATACAGTTAGAATAGGAGAAATAAACCATACTTTCACTTTTTAGATCTTAGATTTCCTACTTCATTTTCAGAGAGCCCATGGCTATCTGCTGGTCAGACAAACGTGGATCACCTGACTGAGACAGAGCCGAGCTCAGTAATTTAAAGACATCGTCTCACTGCAAGGCTTCGTAGTCCCACTAATGGTCCCTCCATGGACCGAATTGAAACACGCAGTCCATAATGAAGGCAGGAATGGAAGTTTAATCTTAATGTGTTTCACAGTGTTATAAATGCCTGGAGATTATGCCCAGTGTTGGGTATAATCTCACAGGGTAGAGGCGTCGTTCCCTTCGGCACAAGGGACCAACAGTGTCCACGATGCCGGCACATTCTGCATGGGAAGCAGACTTCAGACAGGTAATCCATGTAGGCATTTTAACGACAGCGTATTAAAGGTTTGAGGCCTGCTGTTAAATTACACAGACTTTCAATTGCTGTGGAAGCAAACAAAATCAAGAAGCATGGTAATTTAGCCATGCTAGAGAAAGAACTAAAGTTGGAGGATATCCTTTCAACTTTTACTTCAAGGTCAACTTTTACTTCAAGGTCAACTTTTACTTTAAATTTTAGCTCTACATCTACTCCAATATATTCTGTAATGGCTGTATATACTGTAATTTTTTTCAGGAATGTATACCAATACATGAAAAATTAAATCACACTTTCATTTGCCATTTTAAATATGATCCCTTTTTCCCACTTCAGAGGAGGGACCCAGACTTTCAGTTTTGTGAAACTGCAAAATGTGAATGAGGCTGAGTGATGTCAGGCCACCTGTGTGCGCTGCTGTCCTTCAGCCATAGCCATCATGTCGGGACCACCAGGCTGCGGAGCACTCAGCTTAGCCTGCCGAGGTCCGGAGTGTGCGAGTTTCAGGCAGGGCCCAGCGAGCTCCCTGACCCTCGACCTCATTTCAGTCCTGCGTCTGCTTTGCTCCACCCCTTCCTCCGTTCTTGTTGCACTCATCCCAAGGCCTGATTTAGCTCTGTCCTAATGGTTTGTGCTCTGTAATTTCTCAGTGGTGCTTGAATCAAAATCAGTGCTGAGTGCCTTTGAGTAATAGTTCTACTTTTCTCCTAACCTTGAGGCAAGATACTCTTTCTAGACTTCTACTCAGAATTTGTTAGTGACCTCTACCTTCCTTGTGTCCAGGCCAGGGGCTGGCAGAATAGAAAAGACACTAGGAAAGGTGGCGAGAGTAGAAGGGGTATGTTCCATGATAAATATGCGCTGATATGGGTAGTCAAAATACAGATGAGTAACTTTAAAGTTCCAAATGCCATATGTCAAAGCAACCTCCTAAGGATCTTAAATTTATGGACCATTTGCTATTAGAAATAATATTAGAAATTTGCTTGTTATTTCCTAGATAATAGATAAGCCAAGTTTTTCATCAGCATGAGAGACTTAATGACTACTTCAGGACATTTTTTTGTAGAAACCTTCGCAGGTTGAAATTTTTTCTTTAGCATTTGATAGCCTTTAGATATATTATGGTCAAAGTTATTGGACTTCACAAAAGCTAAGGCTAGAAAATATACCATAAAAATAAAAATTAGTTCCCTGATCATAAGTATTAATTATATAGTTAAAAGACAAAAAATTATATGGCTCTCATCACTGCAACTTGGTTACAAAGCTTCAGTTTGAGTGTGCGGTGGTTGCCCTGTGCACTGATGTTTTGATTTGGAAAATCTTTCCATCTGCACTGCTTCTGTTTCCAGTTCTCGTGCAGTCACAGTCCGCTCCATCTTGTGCTCTCCTTACAGGACTGTTCTAAGGGCCCAGAAGAAGTTGGCAAGATGCTATTTTAATAGATTAACTTGAGCCGGTGGATCTGAGCACTATGCAGTAAAAATGAACACAGAAGTTATTTAAAAAAGACCTACAGTTTAATTTACCTAATGTCAGGCATAAGCAATATTAAATATATTTGCACATAATTGCAAATTTGGGTCTTTCCCTAAGAGGTAATTATCTGAACATCTCACCATTAAAATTAAATGTGAAAGAATTTTGACATAGTCACTTTCCTTTGTAATAAATGAAGGGTAATATTTTTATTTTGAAATATTTATAGTGTAAATTACTAAAATGGTATTTCTCTCCTATTCTAATAAATCTGCTTTTACGTAAGTGCTAGAGGTTAATGGCTAGATTTTAAATTGCTTTCCATTTTGATAATAAGTGGATTTTCAAGAGATGATTTTATTAAAGAGATTTGGTCCCCCTGATTCTCTTTTTATAAAGGAGTAATTCATATTTGCACAATCTCAGTTGTGAAAGATGAATCCTGACCAGAATTTTCCTAAACACGTAATTAGGAGTAGTATTTCAAGGGGATTTTCTTTTTCTTAAGGATAGTTATTTTTAAGCCTCTATTTTATAATGTCTTTCCTTCCTTCTACAATTGGATGTTTTCTCTCATATTCTGATGACACTTCTCAAAAGTGAATCATTGCAGTGAGTCCTCTGAAAATTAACTTTGAAGTAGTTCAGTGTAACTGCAGCCAAATATCGATCACTTTTCTTTATTTTGTGCACGGTTGCAAAGTGAGAAGTATAATGCAAACTCTCAGATAATTAATTGAATCACCTTGAAAAAACTCAGCCAGCTGTACCAAGGCATAAAATAAAGGAACTTGACACCAATATTCTATGAATGCTGTGTACTGCTGTCCTATACTAATTCCATTATTGTCTAGATAAATATTTTTAAAGAGCAATATTTTTAGGTTTCGGAAGATTTATAAATTCAGAATTACTGAAAAATGAAATGTAAATACTAGATATTTGATAACAAAGTAATTAAAATGTATGATATTTTGCCTGCTGTGTATAATAAGGGCTTACATTTGATCAACCATAAAAGTTATTTAATCATTTTAACCTTGGAACACTACCCCACAAAACAAGACTTAATGGAAGTTAGCTGAGACGCATTAGGGTATCAAAACATCGAGTCGGCAATGCAAGAGGTGCTGGAGAATTCGAGCCCATCCTCTTCTGCCCTGACACAGTCGCAGGTTGCATGGCAACCCTTGGTTATGGATTTTGAAGCTATTTTATGAGAAATGAGTAAGCCTGAATTGATGCTAGTAATTTTCAGGATTAATCAGGTATTGAAGAATTATTTGAACAAACACTCTCTCGGCTTCTCTGAACAATTTAGAGAAATCTCTGAACACAACTGGCCCTCAAAACAGCACTTGCTGCTGGGGCCTGGTTATGTGATCGGCAATACACCGTGGGAATCTGTCGGCTCGCGACCGGGGCCAAAGCTCGCCTGTGTGGCATCTCGGTGCAGCTCATGAGAGCAGTTAACGGCTGGTGAAGCCCAGCAGTGCCAGTCCTCATGCAACACAGCGCATTTAAAAAATTCTAGATATCTTTTTGCTATACAGTAACTTGTCATTGCCTTGTATTGAGTATCTCCCAATTTTTGCATAAATCATGGAGAGTTGCTGGTTTGTTGTTATTGTTGAGTGAAGTATATAATGTCAATTTTAGAGGAATAGAAAACATTTCTCATTTTTTGTGTTTTGTTTTTCCTTATGTTAACTAGGAAAGGGAAACAGAATGATTGGCTAGAATTTTAATATTTGAAATATGTTTTCACACATCTGGCCAGCTAATGTTATATTCATTCTATTAAGGCTTTGCATTTGACAGAAGATGAGAATTTCTCAAATGCTGTTATGAAGTCAGTTCTGTTGATATTTCTTGGACTCTAATTATGTGATGTTTTACAAAACATTTGATCTTATGTGAAATTTCATATTATATAGTTTCCTTTCTTTTCTGGTCTCCTATTAATGGTGATTAAACTAGGCCTCTTCTAGAGGTATAATATACAACTTATATGTGGACAACTCAGATGGAAAATAAACTTGCTACTCTGTAGAAAATAATCCTGTTATAATGAAGCAAAAACGGAAAATGTCCTTCAGTCTCAGAGGCTTAAAACACTTTGGGATAAATCTGCAAAACAAAAAGCAGTAACGTGCGCCACGCAACCTCAAATGTCCATCAACTCCCCATCTAAGCAGCAGTGAGATGGTGGTTAAAATATCAGCTAATACCGGAAAGTGTATGTCTGTAAATTAATTCCTCCGGGACATGCATTATCTGGGAAAAAAGTCTTCATGCTGATGATGGTAAAAAGGCTGCTCTGAAGAACTGGGTGCTGCCCAGAAACTGCAGTCGTCTTTCAGAATTATGTGTGGTGGGTTTTTTGGTTTGTTTGTGTTTTTTTGAGCCAGAGGTATTTATTTAAGCATCAACAGAATTCACCAGGCAGACGTCCCAGGTCTGATGCATTTGTACTACAACCGTCTTTCTTCCTACATCTCTTCTAGACTTTATAATCAGCAGACTTGGATAAAATGTAACATAATTAAGACATCTTGGATTGTGTGACATTTCACAAATAAATTCCAAACAGAAGTGGTTATCAAATCGCAGCTGTAGTATGAATAAATCTGTCTTACAATGTTGTTCATTATTTGACAGGAAGTGTCTGCTCAGCTTCTCGAAGGGCTGCTTCTGTGTTTGTTTGTGTTTGCTCTGTTTTGTTGCTTTGTTTTGAAGAACAAGCTGGTTTCTAACTACCAGCATCCTCTGTGCATTAATTTGAGGAGATGGTTTCAATAAATAATAGCTCGGGCACTGGGCACAGTGTTGATTGCGGCGTGCGTTAGGTCTTCCTAGAAGCAGCGTCACTCTCTTATTACATGGAAGTTTATCTCGGGCATCAATGTAAGTGAAAAGTACCTTGAAAATCACAAATTGCCGTGCTGCCCGGGGGACGGCTGGGAATGACAGCGTTAATGGCGGGTTCTCCATGGCTTTGCCGTTTCGCTTTGAAAGCCTGCTTTGGTATCGTTTTCTTGGTTGCAAGAACCTGTTTTCTCTCAGATCTGAGGAACGTGGCCTTTCCTGGGAGTGTGAAGCTCTGTGCAGCCCCTGAGGGACAGCAGGGCCTGAACCACTGCCCTGAACAGAAGTTGGGGTTTGCTCTAGAGCCAGAGGAATTGGCTGCCCAGCACCCCGACCCCGGCCACATGGGTCACCAGCCTTTCCTGGATCCTGACTCTGAAAGATTCAGATCTTGCTCTGATTTCCACAGGCAGGCTCAGAGTGGCCAGAAACCAGGCCCCCCTCTGTCCTGGCTTCTCCTGGACGCTGCTGAGCCGGAGCCACAGGACTGGTCAGGATGCTGGGCTCGCAGGCCTCGGACTATGAGGTCCTAGGCCAGCTTTCATGGCTGTGCCTGCCTGCACCTCTTCTCCTAGGGAAGCAGGAAATAACAGTAACCTGTGAGTGCCACAGGAACGGCTGCTGCTTGGCCTTCATTTTTCTCCTGTTCATGCTCTGTGGAGAATGCCCTTGGCTGGGCCAGGACAGCGACAGACACCTCTGCTGGCGCCGAGCTGGGTGTGCAGAGGCAGTCTCTGCTCCAGGTCTTTGCTCAAACTGTGGCGGGTGGAGCTGCATAGGCAAACATTGCAGAGAGCCCGTTCAACTTCCAGTGAAGTGCGAGGAGGAGGGATCTGTAATGTGGGGATGAGTGGGCAAGGACAGAGCTCTAAGGAGGCAGCAGCGTCTGCTGGGAGCAGTACCAGAAGGGCGGGCCCAGTATCCCAGAGTTCCTTGGGTCTGGGTTGTCCAGGAAGTGTCATGACGTTCTTGTGACATGGGGAAGAAGGCTTCCCATTTGGGACTCCTCTATACACCCCGGCTGGAGGCCCCGTACACACCAAAGAGCTCTTCCAACATAAGAGTTTGGCAACCTAGTTCCAAGTCTGCTGAAGCCCCTTTCATTGTCAAATTTGTTTTACTTAATGTTAAACCACTAAAAATTGGGTAGAAATGAAGCTATGTGTCTTTGTCTCCTTTTATATATGTATTTGTATGACTTTACCTCTTTGAGGCAACAAACAATTTCACAAATATCTTTTCTAAATCTTGAGTTTGTCCAGGAACTGGATCTGGCCAACAAGAGGAAGGCCCTGAGCAGGACCACACATTTTCTTGAGGCTCGAGCTCCAGCCTGGTGGGCTGGTAGTTCACATTTGGAGTGACTGGTTACATTCTGCTCCATGGCAGAATCAAATATCGTATTAACTTGGTAACTGCTGCCCATCTCCAGCTTCCACCCAGCCAAGGTGAACAGATCCCAGCTTCCTTAAGAAAGAACATTATCAGACTTCGTAGGTGATTCATGTCAGCCAAGTTTAGCTTGCTGGAAAGAAAATAGGTAGCTGGTGTGTTGCATTTAATTATGGATGGTTGGAAGATTCCAATGACATATTTACCTCATTTACCTCGATGATATTCTAATATGTATTAGGTCATTTGAGAAACATCTGCAATACTTAGATAAGATGCGCTGTATCGCAGGGAAAGTGGCTACAATTCAGTCCACAGGTGCCAGCCCAGAGTGTGGACCCCAGTCCACTTTCTGAATAGGTGTCCAGGCTCGTTCTGCAGCTCTGTGGTCAGCACAGTCACCAGGAGGCTCCAGTTGCCAGGCGTGGCCCTTCAGAGGCCATTTCCTGTTGTTGCCTCAGAGGCCATTTCCTGTTGTCACAGGGTCTGGGGCCGCAGCTCTGCACCTGAGACAACCTGTTCACCTCGGGGTCAGGGTGACGGGCTCGCGTGATTGTGGGCAGGAGAGTATTTACAAACTCTAATCCAGCATGTCATTAAGGGACTAAGTTTTAATCATGGTGTTCATGTTGGAAAGCTAGTCCAAGCATGTTGCTACATTAAATCAGTGCAATTGCCTGTTTATGTGTTTTCTGAATTGATATATTCTAATTCTAAGATTAATAAATTATAGGAAGATGTTTAAGTTAGCATCGTGTATATCGGGGACATTGTAAATTTTTAATAGAGTATATGAAGGAAAGGATTATGATTGTTCTACGTGCAAAGAAGATACAATTTAGGATTATTTTATGTTTATGAAATAAATTAGATGCTAAGTAGGCACCCATGGTGTGGCCATGTCAGCTTCGTGGGCCACCGCACAGTGCTTCCGGGACTTAGGGAGGTCCATTCTCAAAACCACAGGCAGCGCGGGCAGCACCTGGCCACCTCGGGCCAGAGGTGGTCCCAAAGGACCTGGCTGCTCCTGGTAGAGGGACACAGGAAGCTGGGGACTCGGACTTCGCCCCCACTATCCAGCCAAAAAGTCACTCCTGTCTTCCCAGACACAGGAGGCATAGGGCAGGGAGGTGACATGGCTGTCTCACCGACTGGTGCCCTGCCTGGCTTTGTGGAGGAGGGGCCCAATTCCAGTAATGAATACTTCCGCAGGCACCATATGCTCTGTGTGTTTCCTTGATCCATACTTGATTAGTTACCAGGACAGCCCCCAGTCTTTCAGAGTACATGTGTGCATGTGTACATGTGTGTAGGTGTGCACATATGTGTGCACGACTGTGCACGTGCATGTGTGTGCATGTGTGTACCCATGTTTTTGTGTACATGGGTGCATGTGTGGGAGTGCATGCATGCATGTGCACTTGTGTGCATGTGTGTGCATGTGTGTTCATGCCTCCATCTTAGTGACAGGGAACTGAACCCTAGATGTGCTAACCACATTAAGTAAAGTCATGCAGATAATGTGAACAAGAGGCAAAACCAAGATGCATAAGTTCACTGATCAGCTGCTCTCAACTATCCTTAAAAATCATGGAGTGGGGCCAGGGATTTAGCTCAGTGGTACTGCACCTGTCTGGCAAGCAGAGGGCCTAGTTCAATCCCTGGTACCACAAACAAAACAAAACAGAAAAATCATGGACTCATTCAAATCAAAGCACACATCAATTTGATCTGTGGAAGTGTAGCACCTGAGCTCACTATGGCTGACTCTAGTAGACTCAAGATTATTAGTAGTGGCCAAATCACAAATATTTGAATCAGTTCACAAAAGTATACAGAAATGTACAAAAATGAAGTTATTACTTAAAAGGACATTGGAAATAAAATGTTTTCACTCCATTGACTAAAATACCCAAAGAATTATTCTAAAACAACATAAACATTTCTCACATTATTTTCTTGTAGAACCGTGGCATACTACCTATTAGGGATGTTTGTATTTTTTCATTTTTGTGTATTTCTCATACTAACTGAGGCATAAGAAAATCACTAAAGATTCTCCTTGATTTTAGTCAAATGACTATTTCTTATGAAAAATAAAGGTACACAAAATATATACACACATATATGTACATATTTAAATATATATAAAAGTATATTTATATATGTACATATATATCATAGTTCAAAGTTCTTGTCCTGCACATCATTATTAAATGACACAGCATTTACATAGGCAATTAGAAAGTAGGACTGATTATGATTAGTAATTAGTATAGGGCAAGTAAAAACTGGCACATGTTAGGAAAAGCATCTAATTCCATAGAAACAATTTAATTTAACGTGTGGAGCATAGATTCGTCTAGGGAACACGTACCAAGAGCTGTCAAGCTCTGTCTCTACTTAGTGAGTCCTTGTTTTCTGCCGGGCTGGGAGAGACCAGTGCAGTTCAGCTTCTGGCCTTGGGCTGATGCAGGTGGGGCACTCTGACTGGTCCCTAACAGGGTAAAGGCACTAAGGCGGGAAGCACTCTGACTTAACCTTCTCACTGAAGGCAAAAGTGCGCTAACATTCTGGCACTAACTCCTTGTTCCCACAAACTATCATTTTCATGTCTTGATCTGATGCCTTTGGCAAGGAATAGGGAAGGTAGCAGTGCTTTCCTCTTAGACCTTCTAGACATGAGGCCTGTTGGGGCTTAAGATGGAGTTTATCTGATTGGCCAGAACTGGTCACATGGCATTACCCTAACAGGAAAAAGGCTGGGTAACCGAGTGTTCTCGCACTTCCATTTTTCTACAGGTCACCAGCAAGGGTCTGATGGCCTAGCCTGCGGCTACAAAGCCACTGTTCCATCCACTAGCAATGAAAATTCACCTTGCCATGGGCTTCTCTGTGATTTTAAGAGTAGAAACTTTTTCTTCCTTCTCTCTACTCCTTTTATGACTGGAGAGTTGCCATACTGCCTCAAAGTGACCATCAGATGGTAAAAATTACATGAACTGTAGCTATCTGCATTTTACAGCTTCTCTGTTCTTATTCTTTATTTCTTTTACTGTCATAAGGATCCTGTGAATTAGGACTTTTAATCTATTTTACAGATGTAGAAACTGTGGTCTAACAATATTTGCATTCTTTGTCAAATAGTAATTAAGTTTCTCCTATATTATATGCATTTGCCGTGAGTGGAATTGATGATAAAAAGTAAGACCTAGGATTTTCTACTTCCATTTAATCCCTTTTCATGGATCACATGTATGTTTCAGTAGATATGTTTTTATTAGTTATTTGTTTTTGAGACAGGGTCTCACTTTGTAGTTTAGGCCGGCCCTTAGCTCACTAGGTAGCCCAGGCAAGCCTTGAACTACAGCAGTTCTCCTTCCAATGCCTCCTAAGTGTTGAGATTACAGGCGTGAGCCACCACACCTGGCACTGTGGAATGTAGTGCTGATTGCTGGTGAGCAGGAGTCACCATGCCTGCACTGTTGTATGTGGTTACCAGGAGTCGAACTTGGGACCTTGTGCTTGCAAGGCAGGTGCTGGAACCACTGAGCAAAATCCCTGACCCTAAGGTTATTTTTTTAAACCAACAGTTTGAGAAGTCAAAGCACAGTTGTGGTATGTCAACACATAAGGACTCTGTCCTTGGCAACAGAGTAAAGGAACACAGTGCGGATGGCTCCAGAGAGGTCTTCGACAGTAAGCAGTGTACACTGACAGGGAGACAGAACAGGCCCTGGTGGATGGTACTCATAACCTGGGCAGTATACACGATGCCTAATTGTGTGTCCTCGACCTACAGGAAATCATTGAACATAATGTTCCACTCATACTTTATTCACTGTGGAAATTAAAATTATAACTGTACACAATTTAAAAATGAGCTCTCTTCCTTTTTTTTTTTTTTTTGTGGTATTATTAGTGGAGTTAGCCAAAGGGGTTGAATAGTGTCTACGAATCAGGTGACCTCTAGGGCTGGTGTATCTTACTCCACCCCCAGGTCACATCAGGCAGTTCTGTCAGAGCTTCTGAAAATGGGTTCCATGAGTTAAAATGCCCCAAATCAGAAAGAAATGAAATATAATGCAGGAAAACCAGAAGCTAAAATCAACTGAGACTGGGTCTGTGACTTTATCATTGCACATCAGGAGCAGCAGAGGACACTGGATTTAACAGATGATCCTAGTAATCATTATCTATTTAAAGGATATTTTTAGGAATTTTTTGTAGCTTGATACCTGAAAAAGATATGAAAGTTTGAGCTCTATGAAACTTCTAGGGTGAAACGGGAAACCATCCCCTTAGGTTTTGGATTTCATTGTGAAATCCAAAACTCAGCCCCATTTTCAGGCAGTTTGCAGACCTGGCTCCATCCAGGCACTGCACAAGCTTCAAGTCTTTGCCAACCTTCCGTCTGCCACTGGAACTGGGAACTCTATTTTGTGAGGTCTGCTTAGTGTTCGGTAGGTCACATACTTCTGTAGTCAGCTTTAACAGAATTACGTAATGCTGTCATAAGAAGCAAGATGTGCTTTAGCTATTACTCAGTCTGATCCACTTTCTAATGAAGAACCATTCTGATAACAATGAACATACAAAAAACCCCTGCACACCAGTCGTTGTAATCTAAGTTATGAGTATTTATAAACAACTCCAAAGTTTCAGTGGTCTGATTATAAGTAACACCACCTTGTGCTGTGGTCAACAGAGAGGTTCTGTCTACTGGATTCTTCAGAGCAGGGCCCAGCTCAGGCTGCTGTGCTGATAACACGTTGGGCAGAAGGAACGTGGAGACTTGCCTGTGCACTGTAAGGACCTCCCTTCCACCCGTGTCTCGTTGTAAGCAAGTCACAAGAGCACAGAATGCCCGCCCTGTGCATCACGGGGCGGAGAGGTCTAAGGTGCGGCCTTAGCTCCCACTTCCCCCAAGAAGCATCTCTTTCATTTGTCCTTGTTTCGAATTCCTCTTCTGTGAGGAAATCCTTCCTTCCCAGGCAATTGCGCCAGGTCTCAGAGCCCCAGACTGAGCCGCTCTCCCCACCCACAGCTCCCCCGCGCTCTTTCTCAGAAGATCCTTGGTTCTCAAAGTGTATCAGGCAGTATCAAAATGTTCCTTGTGCAAGATGTCTTCCCATGTGCTTAATGAGGTCCTTTTCTTATATTTATATCTCAGCCCTCTCAAAACTTAAAGTCCTAGCGCAGGGATGATGAGCCTTTGGCACGTGTGCTACTGTGCTTTCTTTTAAGACAAAAGATGCTTTAATGTAGGAGTTGCTTTTCTAAACAAAAACCTCAGTATTCAGGTTTAATTGCAGTGTCAGGACTTGCGATAAATAAGTGGCTTTGTCTTTCAAGCTGGCACTCTGTGTCGGAAAGATTCACCCGTCCTACCGGGCAAGTAACATGTCTTCTACTTCATTTTATTCCTGGGTGAACTTAGTAATAACAAATATTTGCTGAATTCTTCTCTAGCAGTTGGATTAGTTTATAAAAGAATATAGACGGCTTTCCAAGCAGTGTTAACTTGGGGCTGACAGGACAGAGGCTGAGGTTTCGAAGTGAGGCAAGACCTGGAAGAAGCTGGAGGGAGCGTAAGACGTTACTGGAACAGAAGTGGGAACGGACAGTGGAGCGAGAGGGAGAAGAGAAGCCCCTACGCGCTGGGGGGCCCGTGCAGTCACCCCCAGTGTGTAGTCACGCTGCTCACTGAGCCAGTGTCACAAGCGCTGGGGAGTGGAGGTGAGCACAGTGGCCTGTCCCCCGCAGTTCGTATTCTAAAGACCAGCTCAGGCCATGAGCCCACGCACCGCAGTGAGCCCCGCCCCGCCGCGGTAGCCTTGGGAAGTCCTTGTGATCCCCGTACGCGGTGAGGAGCCTGGGGCGACGTGGCCCTCAGATCCAGCCACCCAGTTTGCAGCAGGGAGTAAGTTTAGAGGAGTTTTTGAGGCAGTTTTTAATCACATAGATATATCTTCAAATCAAATTATAGAAACATAAATTTAGTAAGTTCTATTTTTATAGGGTAATAATTACCCAAAGCCCATCCTCCTGGGTTTTACTGTATTTTATAATAGCCATGTCCATAGGGTAGAGAGATTACAAAGTCAATGTCTGCATGTCTCCCGCGGTGACATCGGAGACATCAACTAGCTGGAAACTGCAGCTCAATGTTCTCAAATTTTCTGCTTTATACATTTTAAGACTGGGAAGCCAGGTGTGTCGATGCACACCCATAACCTCAGCAGTAAGGAGGCTGAGGCAGGAGGATCACTTTGAATTTGAGGCCATCCTGAGCTTCAGAGTAAGTTCTGTGCCAGTCTAAACTATATAATGAAACTATGTCTCAAAAAACAAAGAAACAATAAGCAACCATGACTTCAAGGCTTAGATTCCAATTGCTCTACATAAATGTTGAAATATGATGAATTGGCTTGTTATCTATAAGTTTAAGCACAAGTTTAAAGGTTTCTAAGATGATTAATTATCAGCACTCGCTACTATTTTATGACTAATTTACTACTATTAATTCCTCATTGACTCTGGGGAGTGTTCCGTTGCACGTGTGCGTCTTGTACATTTGCATCAAAACCTTGGAGCTGCGGCTTTGGCTCAGTTATGAAAACATCTGCCTGCAGTCTTCACGAGGATGGGCCTGCGGCTGGGAAGAGCTGCGCTGGGAAGCGCCTGCAGCGCTGGCACAGCAGTGATGGTGCTGCCATCCGTAGGTGGGAGGCAGGACTTTTGTGATAAAAGAAAAAGAGAAAGAAGAGATCTCAGATGATCAACAGCAGCACTGAGAGTGACTTCCTGGACAGACCCGGGAGGGAGAGGCCAGGGGCCCGCCCACCTCTCTCTCTGCCCTCGGCCTGGAGTGACAGCACCAGGGCAGCTTCTGCAGCCGGTGCTCACACTGAGGAAGGGAGGACTCCATCCTCTGTCGCCGGGTGCTGAGCCTCCATATCGGGCTGTGCGCTGAGGCACCGGCTCCAGCTTTTCTCACACTCTGTAGCAGCTGCATATTTTATTTTAATATCAAGCCACTTCTCTTAGGAAAAAAGTTACAGATTGGGCTGAGGGTTTAGTTCAGTGGTTCCGGCATATGCCTGGCAAGTGCAAGGTCCTGAGTTCAATCCCTGGTACCACATGCCACAGTGCCGGGCATGTTGACTCACGCCTGTAATCCCAGCTCTCTGGAGGCAGAGGCAGGAGGATTGCTGTGAGTTCGAGGCTTGCCTGGGCTACATAGTGAGCTTGGGGCCAGCCTAACTATAAAGAGAGACCCTGTCTCAATCAATCAATCAATCAATCAATCAATAAAGTGACGTGCTGAGGAACGTGGGAAGTGGGGGGTGGATCTCGCCCTCCGTTCCCATTGTGACCAGTTTTGGTTGTCTTGTGGCACACTCAGGATTCAGATGCCGATTTGACAAGCATGAGCTGCACAGTGAGCCCAGTAGGACCTTGTCTTGCCCCTCCCTTCACTGGGCCTCCGTCAGCAGGACTCTGTTGTTACTGTCATGTACGCTTCTCCGAGGGATCTGGATGGAGCTGACTGTGGCCCTCGCTTTGAGTCGGTGTGGTCCCTGGGCCACGTGGCAGGGAGGGCGTGCAGTGACCTCGCTCTGAGCCAGCCCACTTGCCTGGACAGCACTTGCCTTACAATGTGTAGGGCGGAGCCAGGCTGCTGGAGTGTGAAATGCAGATGGGACTTCACAGATCCAGCACTCGGCTTTCCATGTAATTAAAATCTTAGCATACATTATGAAGGGATAATGTTTTAGAGTAGGTTAAATAAAATATTATTTAACGTTTTTGTTTTACTTTGATATGACTATTAAAATCTGAAAGTGCATATATGGTTAGCCTTACACAAGCATAGAGGTGATTAGGCCTTTGCAAGGCCATGTGCCTCTTTGGTCTCTCTCTCTCTCTCTCTCTCTCTCTCTCTGACTCTCAATCTCTCTCTCTCTCTCTTTTTCTTTCTGTCTTTCTGTCTGTCTCTTTCTTAGTCCATCTTTCTCTGTCTCTCTGTCTACCTCTCTCTCTCCTGTACCTTGATACTTATAAACAAAATTTTAAAGTCTGTTATATTAAAATATTTTCTGGACTAGTTCCGGCTCCCTATTGTGTTGGAACCGTAGGCCCTGGTCCTCCCATCTAACACTAACTTGCTTGTGTTTCTCTGGCCTTGCCGTGGACCCCCTTTCTCAGACCCCCTCTGCTTTGCCCTGCTTCTCCTGGTCTCTTCCTGCAAGTCTTTCAGTCATCTTCCCCAGAGACCTTGGCAGGTTTGTGTCCACAGAGCTGAGCTGATTTTCTGCAGACTCTGTTGTCTAGCGCCAAAGAAATACTCTGCTTGGACGGTTTGGTTCCTCAGAATTATTTTTTTGGTCTTTTCCAGGGATTCGCACAGATCAGCTGGAGATGTCCTCATGGCTTTCCTCCTTTGTCACATACTGTTTCTGCTCCTTTGTCACATACTTTGTGTCTTCCTGTGTTTTTATTGATAACATAAGTTATTTTCTGAAAATTGTCTGTGAGGCACACTGCAGACCGTCTTCAAATGTGTGCTCTTTCTCTGAGTTAGAACAGTGGATTCGTTCCATTTCTTCAGCAGGTCTCCCTGGGCTCCCTACGTGAAGGAGAAGAGAGGACTGTCGGCCTGGCACGGGACAGGCAAGCAAGACAGCTGCTGTGTGTAGGTCAGGTGCTTCAGAGCGTGCCGAGGGGCACTGTGGGCAGTACGGCCCATGGTCGCCGGCCCTCGGTGGTGCTGTGACCCCGGGGCAGCTTGGAGGCCGCTCGGGACTCCCTGGGTTCTGAGTGATGAAAGCTGTGTGCGGAGGTCTTCTTGTGCCATCCTCTCCACACGCCATCTCCCCGGGCAGCTTTGCCCAGATTAAATAACAGCGGAGGAGGGTCACGGGGCATATGATTCACCCTGAGGACAAGGATTCTCCTCAACAGAATGGGGAAGCAGTACTACGGTCGTGTTAAAGTGTCGCTATCCAGACTGGGGAAGCAGTTTTGAAGAAAGATTAGAATATAATGATGTATTTTAAGCATCTTTTCTCAGTTTCTTGCTTGTCTGGCCATTGGTTGCTTTATTCAGTAGAGTTTTGTGGGCCTTTCCGATGACGAAATTTCAGAGATTCGCACAGTAGTGGTCCTCGCTCGGATGCTATTTTTTTCTTCTTCTGTGTAAGTATATCGATCAGAGTCACTTAGAAAGGTTAAATTATTGTCACCAGACAGATGTTAGTTTCCTTTTTAAATCTGGCTTTAAAGCTGTATAACTAGCACTGAGAGTCCTATACATGATGAAATCTCCCTGCCCACTCTGGGGAGAAAACTGTGGGAAGCCAGATGTTAATAATCCAGACCAGCAATGACAAGAGGAAGATTAGAATTTCTATTGTATAAAGAAATGATTCAGCCAAGAGCACTTGGAATGTTTTGAAATCCTCAGTCCCACAAAAGAACTCGTGTAACATTGTGTGTTAACGTGAGGTCGACCTTGTACACATTGTGGTCAAGGTGAGATGGCTCAAATCACTGAGCTGAACTCTCAGCACGACGTTGTAATCAGTTTCCCCAGGGAGACTGCTTTTAAGATGAACAGTCACATCACGTCCTCTGTGGCCGGCAATTGGTCCACAGGACATGAGGAAAGACTGCGCACTGCGGCCCGGAGAAGCTTCATGGGAAGGGACGGCTAGGTGCTCCAGAGGGGGACCTCAGAGAACGCAAAAGCGGGCGTGGCCGGGGCTGTGAGCGAGCGCGGGACGCAGGGACGGCAGGAGGACACTGGGAGGATGATGATGGAGTTTGCAAAGTGCAGGGAGCTATGTGAAAGAAATGTGACGGCAAAGGCCCCAAACTTGGAACTTCATGGATAATTCATTCTTATTTTGCACTTATACTGAGGCTTAAAATTAGGTATCTTGTGCTTTACAACAGAGAAAATTCTGCTATTAAACAGAGATGTGCTCTTAAAATTCCTTTAAAGTTCTTAAAGCAACTCCTTTCTCTGTCCACCTTAGCTGGGTTCAGAACAGCCGAAAGCACAGTCTCGTATGCCTTCAACTGCGTTCTCTCACCAAGTATGTGGGACTCTGAAATGTGTGTGGAGTCACAAGGCTGGGAACTTAGTTGCCTAACAGTGCAAATGGTTTGGCAGTGAAATCGGATTGTCTTTGGGGGACTAAAAAGTCATGGGTAGACCTGATATTCGCGTGGACTGCATAAATCTTTGAAAGGGCCGCGCTGGCCAGGCAAAGTGAACAAATGCCTGTGGGAATTACTTGCTGACATCATTTTTGTTTCTATATTTAATTGTCACATAGCATAGCTCTGAAAATTCAGTCACTCACTGTCCTCCAGAACACAATAAAAATAGGTATGCAATTTACTAATATAAGCTGAATTGTTTCTGATAGTCTTGGTGCTCTGTATCCTGAATTTCTTTCTCCATATTAGCATTGTGTACAGGAATTCTGGGAAATCGTCACTTTCTTAGATTCTTCTGTGTGGTTCCGACACATGAAGCTCTAGTGGTAAATCCACTTTGATAACATGGCCCTAAATATTTTGTGTGTTTACGCTGCAGTCCACCGGAGTGATTACAGGTCCCCGTGAAGAGCTCAGATCGGTGACGTTCACCAAGTGGACTCAGAGTGTGGCCCTGCACCCTCCGGACTCTGTCCCATGCCTGGCTCTGGCACTAGTGTCTGCCGTGGTTACTGCCACCTCATTCCTCTTTGCTACATCTTCCTCTTTATCAAAGTTCACGTTTGGATTCACCACAGGAGCCTCTTGACCACGTCTGTGGCTGCCATTGTCCGCGCCCACATACACAAGCCACGTCCATCTACGGGGCTCTGCCCTGAGTGTCACTTATCAGTGTCTCCGTTAGCTCATGTGGTAGAACATCACGAACCCTGTAGCTTCGCAGGTACCGTGTGGGGCTCTGAACCAGAGTGGTGTCCGGCTACTACGACTATGCTTTAGGGGAGAGGAAAGGTCACGAGGCTCTCTGTGTCCCTCCTTGGTGGCCTGCACGATGCAGATAGCTTATGACGCGCACAGCAGAGCATCAGAAGGGTGGACGTGGGGCAGTTCTGACACCATAGACCGCTGTCACCGATGCACTGACCCCCAGCCACCCCATAATGGGGCCCATGGGGCCTCTGGCTCCTTTCAGTCCCGCACACTGGCCCTGCCCTCAGCCCCACAGTGCCAGTGACGCCCTGCACCCTGTCTGGCATGGGCCTTGGGGCTCCTGCTGGCGCAGCCCGGCCACCTCTGTGCTTTGCTCAGAGCTACGCTGTGTTCCTGATGTCGTAGCTTTCTGGACGCCTTTCTGGGTGTGAGATGGCAGGTGCACCTGGATACACGCAGCCATGGCTGACGGCCGGAGGGGCCGCGGAGGCAGGCGCCTTGTTCTGTCTGGAACTCAAAGCGACACCTAAACTTTTTTCCTCTCTGCCTGGCTACAGAAGGAATGCTGCCTGAATGAGTAATGATTAGCAAGCATTTGGCATGGTATTACCATAGGTGACAGCACCCGGAGATAGGCAGGTAATGTTAAGAGGCGAGGATAAGAGGCTGTGACATTATGTCTGGGGGGTTAAGGACTCGCAGTCAAAGCCTGAACTGCTATTACTGGATCAATACTTCTCGTTCAACACTTATCTTGACTACTGGTTAGAGGCTTTTGTAGATATGAACACTGCAAGAGCAAAATAAAACTGAAAAAAAATGATTGTTGCCACTCACTTACATGTGGATTGTGGAAGTTATTTAGGCTTCAGATCCACTGTTCCTTTTCCATGGGGCAAACTCTGGTGACCCAAAAGCAGGATAAAGACCTACGAGTTACGAATTACCCCGTGCTCTTCCTGCTCTTTCCCCTCGTTTGTGCAGAAAGAAAGTGAAACCACCAGTCCTTCCCTCTTCCTGCCAACTCCCGCCTGGATTTCTTTGTACCCTACTACCCTATTTCCTCCACTTTCAAAGACAATATTTGCCCAGTGCAATTACACCGTGCAAAGCTAAACTCTTGAAAGTTGACAGGAAGGAAGAGGGCTGTGATATTTTTGCTGTTTGAATAAGTAGCAAATGAAACACTGCCTTGGACTGAGAAGGTGCCAGGAGCAGGCTCCGTGCTTTGTCTCAGAATTTAGCCCTCGGACTTCCTGGTGGGAAGAGACAGATTCCGTAAATAGTAATCAGCCGAGTGTGAGCAGGTTGACGCCATAGGCAAGGACTGAGCCCTGAGAACTCACACCCAGGTCTGCGGAGAGGCGTCCACGGGACCTTGCGCGCGTGGCCAGGCAGGGCCAGGCTTACTGCACGCAACGTCCAGCTTCTTTCTTGAGGCCGAATGAATGTTCTTAGCGTGATGACAAATCACTTTGAAAATCCGAAGTAAGGGATCCGTCTGGAAACCTGTTACGTATGACTCATAAGAGGCAGCTCCCCAAGCCCAGGCGTGTGCTCTTCACACCTTCCTTGTGGCCTAGGAGCAGCACCTCTTGGCGGAAGCGGGGGCTCCCGAGTGCGGCCTGTCACTAATGAGGCGCACTGAATGAACTTCGCAGGGCTGAGTGTTTGGGGAGCCTGTGACAAAAAGATACGAAAGGGTTTAGTGCCTTTCCCAAAGTTCTGAAGTTAATCCCCGCTATACACTGTAATTTAATGTTTTCTGCCTACAACAAAAATAGCAGCTGTCCCCCTATTTGAAATAGCATTTGTGTGATCACTACATATTCATATTCCTATGCATACGTTATCACTTAAAAGGCTTTCTAATTACAACAACAAGACAAAAACTTCTTGGATTCTTTCCAGACTCACTAAATGATAAAATAAGCTTGTACTCTCTCCTTCTTAATCTCCTTAAAGCACCTTGGAGCCTCATCTCCGAAATACATGCGAATGAATGTGAAAGTGCCATTTGGAGATGCAGGTGTGACATTTGATAAGAAACTTCTGGATTAAATATGTTCTGCTAATGAGGATCCCAGCCACCCCCATCAGGGCTCACTATTGGTTGGATTGTGTGTGAGCTGATAACATTCCACATGCGAACATTCAAATTCATTATTAATAAACAGCCCAGGTCTCTATCAGGAAAGTCTGGATCCTCTCGCAAGTGAGGGATGTTGCTTCTCATTAGGAGAAGACATCAAATCTTCCAGAGTTTAGCAATTTCATTTTTGGAACCAATTTCTAACAGTGTATTAATGGTGCATTGAAAATCTGAACAAAGCCTTCGTGCTTTTTATTCATTTTGTAAATTACAGTAATCTAGGGAGGTCTGACTAAGCTACTGGAGCAATGGGCAGGAAAGACACTGGACCAGAGCACTGTGGTTCCAACGATTCTTTTATGATTAAACATTTATGGAGAAAAAACTCATCCTGGAGAGGAAATTAACTTTCAGCGGCGTGTTCATTATCTTTGATACGAAATGCAATGCAGTTTCTTGTTTTTTAAAGTTTTAATCTTTTATTTTTAACCTACACATTTTAAAAGGATCCTTGTAAGACAGGACATGGAATGTGTGAGAACATTCTTCAGGAAACATTTTAAACTCACACAAGTTGGAGCCCGCCACTCAGATTAAATGATTGGAAAATATGGGGATTTGTTCAATAGAATAAGCTGCTTGGAGATAATGAGTATCTGACAGATATAGTCGTGTATGCAGGAGACTCGCTTGGAGGGAGGCCTCTCCATTAGGAGGGGCAGCGCCTGGGGTCCCCCAGAACTCTGCCCGACAGAGAGGGCCGCGCCCCGTCCGCCTCCCCAGACTCACTGTCTGTTAAACTGCAGCCTACATAACTGGACAGCGCCTTCCCTGGCAGTGTGGAGCAGCCACACAGCTCCGTGAGAACCTTGCCCCCTGGAGAAGGCGGGGATTAGGAGCACATTTCCATTCCCCTCACTGCTTTTGTGATCATACCTCAAAAATATGAACCTGAAATGTCTAGAAATCCCATCTACAGTGTAGAGTTTCTTCTCTTCAAACACGCTCACCAGCACCTCTTATTCCTAGTGGTTCATAGCGTGTGAACTCATGCTTGCACAGGCGGAGCGTGCAAGCCGGCCCCAGGGCATGAGCAGACCCTGGTCTCGGGAGGCGCTCGGTCTCCAGTCGGCGTCAGCAGCGCCCCTTCCCTGGCGGCGCGGTCGCCACCATGTTTTACTCTCATGCATCCTCTTTGGTCTACACAGCTGCATGTCACGGGATAAAGTTATCTGATGGCCGTTTAAAAAGAAGTCATTCAAATCAAGGCAAAAGAAAACTAGCTCAAGTGTTTTATAAACCCGAGAAGCCCACTTGCAATGACTTGTTTGGCCTCCATTCCAGAGACGATCCTTGTCACTTTAGAAAATGAAATCGCATGAGTGTTTGTAAGTGACAGACTGGGCGGGAGGGTCCAGCAGACTCCTGGGAGCACCGATGGCTCTGGGTGAAGCCAGGGTCTGGAGCCGCCCTCTGCAGCGGGGCCGGCCCGAAGCAAGGGCTCGGGAATGAACAGTTCCTCAGGCCTCGGGCTCAGGACTTGGAGATTCGGATGGCCGCCGGCTCGGGGTGGAGGCGGCAGCTCAGGCGGCTTCCATGAGTGAGAGACAGATCGCTACTCGGTGCTTCCTTTCGGGGTGTCCCAGGGCAGTGCTCCGACCCTGCCCTTTCAGTTTTGGGGATCAGGTGTGAATGCTTTGTTAGCCGTCCAAGGGGAGGTCTTCTAGCGTCCTGTCAGCTCGGACTTCTGCATCATACATTATTACTGGAAAAGAAAATGAATAAAACACGTAGTTAGCAGTATTTGAAGAAAATATGAAGTTACTTATGTTTAAAATTTTTTTAAAAATTTTAATTGACACACAATAATTACACACATTTACAGGGTACAGGGTAACAGCCACACAGACGCCCGTGCACAGCGATGGGGTCGCGGAGGCGGCTCGCACGGCGCTGCAGACCCCTTGCTCGTTGTGGCGAAGCCAAAGCCCTCTCCGCGGCGCCGCAGCACACGCATAGTCTGCGGCCAGTCCCCCGCAGCGCATGGAACGGTGCTGCTGACTCCAGAGGAGGAACGTCTTGAAAAGTCCCCGAGCCCTGCAGTAGCCAGGCGGGGCGGCCCCAGGTCTGACAGCGTCAAGAGGGCTTTCTGATGCTTCCTGTGACTCAAAAACCAAAATGCATCCGTTTGCAGGGAGAGGGCGCTCCGAGGCCAGGGGTCGAGCCGCTCGGTGCCGCATCGGCCTCTCCCCAGGGCTCCGGTCCCATCTCCCCGCCCCTGGCTCTTGCGGCTGCCAGGTCAGCTGCACTGGCCCTTGCTGACCATGGCACCAGCGTCCCTCTCGCGGCCCCTGTTCCCGGTGGCACCTGACGCTCTGTCCCACGTGCTCACTTTCCCTCTTGTCCCATGCTGGCCATTGCTCGCTTCTGGGACAGTTCTGATGACCAAGGTCATCACCATCGCTACAGGGGTAAATTTGCGCTAGTTTTTCTTTTTTTAATTTTTTAAATGATTTTATTATTCCATGTTTGCAGTACATGATTACATTCATTGTGGAGATTTGCTCATGTACATAAAAAATTTTCATCCTTCTTACCAACCTCTTCTCTATCCGTTTCTTGGGCCCCTTGCCACTTAGAACAGATTTTATCCCTGTCTCCTATTATCTACCTTTTATTTTTCTATTTAAATTATTTGTACTTTTAATTTCTCATATTGGAGAAACCATGTAACATTTACAGTGTTGTCTGACTTATTTCACTTAACAATGTGGTTCCAGAAGTTACTTTTAGACAACTAGTATACCACTAACTTTTTAAAAATATTAGATGCATTGAATTTTATAATTTTTTAAAAAGTTGGTGAAGTTGGGGATCTTTTTTGTCATTTGTTTTATTTTCTAGAGGTTTCTGAATCTGATTTACTCTATTTGCACAACTCTATTTTTATAATTTTATGTCAAAGCAATTTCTCTAATACAATAATAATTTCCAAAGTTCCAATTCATGACAGATCTTTTGAATGTGTGTAAACATTGAGTATTTTTTAGAATAATTAGAATTAACAGATAATATTTTACAAAGATTTTCTAAAATACATGGGGTTGAGGCTTCAGAACAACTTGTAAGATCAAGTGCTACATTTTAGGGTAATATAGTCATGATCTTATCATAAATACGTATCTAGAGTCATTCTTGAGTCACCCCAGTGCATCGTGGGTGGAAGCATGACTGTGGCGTGTGCCGGCCGAGGCAGGCGTGTCCCACGCTGCATCCGGAGGGCCGGGAGCGGGTGCGGGCCCAGGCCAGCCGTGCCGGGAGCCTTTAAGGGGCCAGCCCATCCCTTCCCCGGCTTCCCTTCAAAACTGTGACGAGCCCGTGAGCTCCTAGCACCAGTGACTAATCCAGCAAATCTCTCAACTTGTGAGCCAAGCTAATGTAACTGATAAATTATTCAAGAAAAACTGTCATTTTTATTTCTTATTGCTACCCTGTCTTAATGTCTGGACATCCACCTATTTTAAGAGTGATTTTTTTTTCTCACTGCAAAATTTGTGATATGCCACCACAATTGATATTGAAATGAACCAAAATAGAAATCAGATTTCATTTCAGACTCCAGTGCATCTCTACATGACAGTGGCATCCTGTAGGGCAGAGGCCGCGGAGGGACCCGACAGAGCACCTCTGTCACCTCCAGTGTGTCTCTGCTGTGGGGACACTTAGAGACCTGTGCCAGAGTAGTGGTCATCTTCACACAAATGGTGTTGGCTTGAGCCTCGGGGCCGTGTCAAGATTGTTTGACTTACTGTCCCACACCAGCGCCCGGTAACTTCTGCATTCCTGAGGAGCCTGACAGGCAACCACATGAAGTAAGCGGATAAATATGTATGTTTTTCAAAAGTTAACACAGGGCGAGCCACTGGCATTTCTTCACTTCTTTCATTTCTTCCACACTGTGGACCAAAACCCGAAGCACATTGGCAATGGTTCAGGCAAATCCATGAATCCTGCTGTCACTGCAGGGCCAAGCCTCGTGCAGCAGGGTAAAAGATTAGTAAACACTTGAGGATTTACTGATGTTTAGTTTATTTATCAGACTTGCCAATGATTCTCTATGAATGGAAGGGTATTACACAAAACTACCATAATTTTTTAAACAACTCCTTCACTACCTAGATATTTGACATTGGCTTTTGTACATATCAATCACTTCTTCTGTTGATATACTGGAAGTCCTTACAAACATCAGTTCCATAACTAATATCTCTAACATTTTTAATTAACACCAGATAAAGCATTAGTGCTCTTAACATTAAGCAATAAACAGTAGTGACACCATCATTTTACTGCTCAGCAGTAGTCGGCATTTTGTCACTATCTCAAAGCTTTTTCATACAAAATTCTTTTTTAAAAAATAAGGAGAAAAGGTCCATACAAAAGTCTTAATTCATCAGCTACAGTGTGTACGCGTGACTCTGTATGTCATCTTAATGGCATACATTAGTGATTTTGTGGGAGGGGCTGTGGGTTCCTCTGTGGGTCCTTGTTGTCAGACACTGTAAAAAGAGGTTGTACACAGCAGTCTTGGAAGACTTTGAGGACCTCACTCTCCATCTGTAGTCTGGAGAAGGAGAGTCACACGGGGTTGCTATCACTGTCACCTTGGGTTGTCACAGAGTCCTTGCTGTTCCATATTTTTTTATATGTTGATGTTGCTGACGATGGCCAGGAGATGGAGCCCACCGCCCGGTGCCCTCAGAGTCCCCGTCTTCCGCAGAGCCAGTGGCCAGAGCTGGGACAGTGTTTCTCGAGGTTGCCAGTCTTGCTAACAGTGACATCTTCACTGCAGGGGTCAGGGCCAGCGACTCCTTAGGATGCTGGAATCAGGCAGAAGAGAGGCGCCCTTGGGCGAGTCAAGCCGCTCAGCCAGTTGCTTTCACCCTGACCGTACACCATTTGGGCTCCAGCTGCAGGAGCCACGTCACCCCGGGGCTGACCCCGACACTAGTTTCCCTGCCTGCACTGTGGGTCCTTGGTCCCAACCTGCTGGGCCCCTCTGAGCAGAGCAGAGGTAGAGTGTGTACGACCACCTCAAGTTCAGGACACTACGAAGCATCACCTTTGGTCTTTATATACACTTAAAAACAAATGTACATTTCACACGTCTCTGTTCTTTGACCCGGCTTAACAAAGAAAAAGGAAATTTTATAGTTTAGTGAGATTCCCATTAAATAATGGACAAGTAAAGACTTTTGGCCTTTAACACAGTAATGAATACAGACTAAGCAACACAGATGCAGATTATAGCAAGCAAAAGAAACTTCCTGTGCTTGGGCTTTTGGGGGCCACTTTTTTTTTTTTTGAGACAGAGTCTCATTTTTTGTAGTTCAGGCTGGCCCTGAGCTCAGCCTTGAACTCACAGCAATCCTCCTGCCTCTGCCTCCCGAGTGCTGGGATTACAGGCGTGAGCTACCGTGCCAGGCACTGTGGTATGTGGTTCTGATTGCTATTGAGTGTGAGTCTCCACACCTGGGATTGTTGTATGTGGTTACCGGGGATTGAACCCTGGGCTCTTGCACTTGCAAGGCAGGTGCTGAAACTACTGAGCGAAATCCCTGGCCCACAGACCATGTCTTTGATGACTGGCATTCAGGGGATTGACCCTGCTTCCTATTAGGTGGGCGGGTGGTCTGTAAAGGCACAGGATGTCGGTGACATGCATGATTGCATTGTGCTTTGCACTTACTGGGCATTTTGCATCCACGAGCACTGTGTCTGTGGGTGCTCTGGAGTGGCCACAGCCTGGGCAGAGCCCAGCACACCTGCTGGCTTGCGCCACCGCAGTGCTCTGAGGGGACAGGTCCTGCTCCGTTTCTGAGAGCTCAGCTCAGGGGCCGGACTTGTGGATGCCTCCCACCATTCTAATGCAAACAGCAGTTGTTTCTCCAGAGCTGGGAGCAGGTGTGCTTGCAGAGCTTCGGCCATGTCTCCTTAGTCACGTCTCAGGGTGGCTAAGTTAGAAGTCGGTGCCATTCCAAAGACCGCTATCACCCTTCCCGAGCTGCCTGGGGAGGTCGGACTTTTGGGGTTTTTTGTAACTTCCGCTTCTTTTGAATCTGCTTTGATTTTCCCTATATCCTCGTCTAACCCCCGAAAACTGTTATATTGGGGCTTATTGATCGGTGCTTTAAAATACTCATTATAGGCTACAGAGTCAGAGAAAGCTGAGTGCAGAGAGAGCAAATTGCCCAGCACTGGTGTCCAGTCTCACTTGATCTGTCCTGCTAGAAATAAAGTGTTAAACAAACACTCTTCGCTTTCCTCCTCCTCCCCTGCTAAAGATGACGCGGGGCAGGCAAAGTGCAGAAGCCTTCGCTCGTGTAAGCGTGGGAGACATTTGTTAACGCGGGCATCGCACGTTCATTCTAATGCAATATGCAGAATAAAGCAATAAAAAGATGATGGTAAATTATTTTCATAGCATAGAAATACATTCTAGGGCCAATAATGTTATAAAAATAGTAAAATTAGCGTTAATTATGGGACTGCAGTTTTACATTTCTAAAATAGCAGAGAACTGCTGCATACTAATATATAAATATAATTATTTTAAAGTCATGGAAAATAGAAAACAATTTGCTTGTGTGATAGAGCTAAGACATACAGTAAAACAAGGGGATACTGCGCTGCTTTGACTACTGAGTCGGGGCGGTTCAGCCCCTTTCCTTGGGCGCAGCCTCGAACTTGCTCTTAAGAGGGTGTCCTCTGATAGGTCGGTGCAGGTGGGAAACACAGACTTACCCGAGCGCAGTAGACGTGGGCATAAACGAGCCAGGACTACTGAAACAGAGAAGCGAAGCGATGTGCGGCCCACGCAGCAGCACGAGCAGCCCCGAGGGAGGGGCGTGGCCCTGTAGCAGGTGAGCGGGAGAGCCCAGGACCAACGCGGCCCAGGCGGGTCCTGTAAAACGCCCAGCAGAGCGCACTGGAGGTGAGGTCCAGGCGCCGCACACGGGCAGAGGGTAGTGGAAGTGGAGGACCATGGAGGGTCAGGTGAGCTGTCTTGACACGCCCTGCAGTGACATGGAGCCAGAGGGCCCAGGTGGCCACCTCTGGAGCGCAGGTCTCTGGATCCTGAGACTCCGGGCTGCTCCGCACCTCCCCGTGGGGTTTCTGCTTCCGAATCTTACGAGGAGATGCTCTTCCTTTGGATACTTTTGCTGCTACAAAGTGAGAAAGGACATATCCTGCCTCCTTCAAGCATCGGTATTTTCAGAGCACATCTACAGGAGCAGTGCTCCGGGATGAGTTAAGGGAGGACCTGCGTCAGCTCTTGCAGCCCCGCAGAGCTGTGCAGCTCCTACGCTGCAGCTGTGACTGGCTGCAGTACATGCTTATGCTCCTTCTGTGGGGATGGTGCATGTACATGACACATCCTAATTCCTCTCTTCATCCTCTGCCCTCCATCTCTCGACACCCTGCGCATCTGAGAGATCTAGCCTCTATTGTCTATCTTTTGTTTTTTTTAACTTATACTTTAGTTTTTTCCAAATGAATGACACATCCTGCCACCTTTAGTCGTCTGTGTACCTTTCCGGGTTGCCCTTAGCCAAGCACATGACAAAAGTGGTTTCTGCAGGTAGCCCTAGACGGACGGAGGCTGCCTTCTGCCACCAGCCCCTTACACAGTTGCCTACAAGGAAACCAGCCACTTCTCCTCACTCAGTGATTTGTGCCCAGCCAAACTGTGTTCAGTATTTTAAACAAAGCTACAACACACATTGTGAGTGCAATGTGCACAGACATCATATCACGCGTGTGTTTTCTGTAGTGAAAAACCTGTGACTGTACTAACGCGAATATATAGAAACGTAAAAAGCTAGTTCCCAATGTTATCTTTAACCGACACGTTATATACTTTGAAACGTGGCTGTTGGACAGTAATTTCTAAGACAGATGTGCCCGTTCCCCAGATTTATCATTTGTTGTGAATAACTGAGATCACTTATTGTCTAAAAATTAGGAATAATTTAAGAGAAAAGGTTTAATGTTGTAGGATTACCAGCAGTTTTTACAATTCATCTCAGTTGGGGTTTTATGGCGATTTATACACAGAAGAACAGCACTGCTGTCAATTGAATTGGATAAACGCCTACCTACATAACCAGTGCTAAAACTTGGAGAACATAAGGGATATTTTGTGGAAATACCTCGTCCCCCTTGTCACTCAGTAAATGACTGTTCGGTGCCCTTCTGGAAGACCTCTGTACCCCTCACAAGCAGAGTTCAGGCCTCTCCGGTGCCCCACGCAGACTTTGTGACCCAGTTGTTAGGAGCTATGCTGCTCCTTTCCCTACACAGCAGAGACACAATACAATAGTACCGTTCCGATGTGTGTAAATGTTAGGAACATGTTGGGGAAATATGCCATTAGCAACTGCCATTAATTATAACTACCAAATTTTCAGTGTTTCAAGTAGAATGTGACATGCTTCCCAGCTTGCCACCCTTGTTGCCTAAGATACCAGAACAACAATAAATGCTCGTCTGAAAAGTGTGTACGTTACTAGTGTGCAGGGGCTGGTCAAAACCACTGGTTAAAAAGCTATGCAAATATATGACCAAATAATTGGAACTCTCTTGGCTGATACATATGAAAAAACGTGTGTAACTGTGAGAGGGGACTTGTTTATGTTCTTTTTGATGAATTTTGATGAGGAGAAAATAAAAATTTTTATTCCAAATCTCAATACGTTCAAAGTTAAGTCACAAATAGTGTGCTTCACCCTATATCCTTTTAAATATTTTCTGTTTAAATAACAAGGGGAAAAAGAATGTGACAGTAATTTTAAAAAGGAAACAAAGCTTATGTATATAGGAGGTGGGAGTTATAGGGTGGGTGGGGAAAGGGGAAAACAGAATCAAGTCATGTCATATTCTGGTACAAACTCAATTTGAATGAGATGATGAAGTGAATATATATTGTACCAATAAAGATTTGAATTTTTTAAAAACGTAGTGCTCTGTTCCCCTCTGTGAAGACAGAGAGTCAGCCCAAGAAAACCTGGCTTATCCTTGCAGCCACCAAGGGTGACCTCTGGAGGGTTTAATTCACCCTTCCCTACCCGGAAAAGAAGGAGAAGGGCCATGGGACACGTAGGGGGATACTGAATAATGTGATGTTCAAAATATTTTATTTTTCTCTGAAATTTAAGGTGCTTGAATGAACTCAAAGAGTCGGTGGCACTGGGGGAAAAAAAAACTTTAAATAGCAATTAAGGCATTTTTTTATTCTAGCATATAAAGACAAGGCAATGTAATGGTTTTAATAATTACGGATGCAGACTAATGCACACATTCCGGAGTACTAATAAAAACTTCCTGTTATCATCTCTATTTTTAAAAATGAAGAAGGCATTTCCTTCATGCACTTCACTGCTTCCCTGCGGCAGCTCTGTTCAGGCTGAGAATTTGATAATAACATCTCCAACTTGCAAAAATAAAAAAAATTGGATGAAAATTTTAGCCAAATCCAAGTTCTCGATCAGTTAACTCAAAGGTGTAGTGCCACCACACCTGACCTGACAGAGTCTGGCCCTTTTTCTAAGACCGAGTACACAGAATAAAGACAGTATTTTTCTTCTCCTTTTTAAAAAGAAGCTACATGTGATGTTCTCTGAGTTAAGTTTTACCATTCATAATGAATGCAGTCTCGCCATTCAAATGCGACCATAAGTACACAGAAGATAAGAATTTAATTAAATGTAGATTAAAACCAAACAGGAAAACACACTAGCTGATAATTTTGCCCCATCCTCTGGCCATATTTTTATACCTCCTTCTTGTTCTTCCTTGGGCTACAGCTTATCAACATGCCGATAGAACCATAACTCATTACATCTGATGGTGTGGCGGCAACGTGCAGGCTCCGAGCTTGGATTTCCAAGGCACTTAAAATGCAAAGCATGTAAATGTCTCTGTTAAACATACCGGTTGTGGTAACGCTGGTGAACAAGAGGTGACTCTGAAGGAATCCTTAGACCTCTTACACCATGCATTAGTCTTGCATAGTAGCAAATGGAATTTTCAAAGTGGAACCAATTCACGTATTCACGCATATATGGTGTGGCTTAATATTTTGTGGTTGAGCTCTTTTAGCAGTTGGGAGTTTAAGTGACGACTGGTTTAGGTCACTGCAGTGTCTGGAGAGACTGGTGTGTAGTGCTCCTGTCCGTGTTTTCCCGCTGTCGCTCTACTACGGCCACATACCTCTGTGCTTGAACAATGCTCGTATTAGTCTTGCAGTATTGTCTCCTGGTGTTTAATATAAGTATGAAAGGACAATGAAGTACAGCCCGGACAGCACCAATGGTGAAAGGCGGGGGGATGAAAGGCTTAGTTATTAAGACAATTTATAAGTTATCCATGCTTAATCTATTTAAGTTTTTCTAAAATTATTTGTAATAATTGTAGAAATAGGCAATAAATAATTTAAAACAAGCTTGGTCATTGTAAAGGAAGGCTCCAGACCAAGCACAGTAATTTTAAATCTGAAAGAAAATAGGTATTGGGTCTGTTAATTAAATATGAGACTAAGGTTTGGAATATAAATGTATTCTTCGGTGTGCACCCTCGATTTCTTCAGCACTCAGAAAACATAACTGAGTCACTGATAAATCTGCATCTCCTTTGCTAAAACTAGAGCTTTGAACAGGATAATAGACTGGAGTGTTCCAGTGGGCATAAACTGTAGGACACTGAAAGTCTCTGGAGAGGTAAATTGGCACTTTTTGATGTGTTCCAGTGTTTGTGTTTCTCTGCAGGGCAGTGTGTAGCTCACACTGATGAACAGGGTTTTCTTGTTGCAAGACCTCTTAAACATGACGAATTGCTTTGCTCCTTCATGTAATGTTGAGGTTGCTGATGGTTTAAACTGCTGCACAGATGGCACCCATTTCGCAGCATTAATCGTCACATGACCGCGTTGTGCACACATTGATAAGGTGGGATGCCTTGACTAGCTGTGGGAATGAGTCAAAAGGACTAACTCAATTTTCAAGGTTTCTGAAAACCTGATCATCTGAAAAACAATGTTGAAAGGGCTGAACCTGTTTGCTCTTACCACTCCGTCATGTGAGAAAAAGAGAAGCCCCAACAGAGAGATATGAACGTGCCCTCAGTGGCTGGACGGAGGCCTTGGCTTCCTTCAGACATCTGGGAACATGGCTGAGCTGGTGTCATAGTCGCTACTGCCTTTTCCTTTCCAGCATAAACTAGTTTAAGTGGTCATATTACAAAAGAGTAAGGCAAAATCACTGAGAGGAACATTTCTTATTGTCACAAAGTTGAGAAGTACAGAATAGCCATACATTTTTGGATTTGGGAAGAGTACATTAAAATGATCTTATCTACTAAACATTTCTAAGCATAAAAATATGAAAAGGAAACTCATTTGCATATAGCTATGTAATTAATGCATAGGAGGCAAAACTGTGAATCTCAAGCTTTCTAAGAAAATGAGAGGAAATTTAAAAAGAAAACAACTCTGGCACGATTGATTTAAAAATGTAGGTCTAGCCGGGCGTGGTGGCTCACACCTGTAATCCCAGCACTTGGGAGGCAGAGGCAGGAGGATTGCTGTGATGTGAGTTGGAGGCTGAACTACAAAGCAAGACCCTGTCTCAATAACAATGATGATGATGATGATGATGATGATGATGATGATGATGATGAAGGTTTAACAAACAGAACCCCTTTATCTAACATCAATTTTATGCCAGAGAAGAAAACTGCTTCTATGAAACTGGCATCACTTCCTCCCTGGGCTGCAGCCCCCTGAGATCCTTACGCTCCCGGAAACCCCAGCACTGCGCACTGCACAGGGCTCTCCTGGTTCACCCCAGACTTGTTGGGGGGCTGCTCTCCCCCAACACTCCAGTCTATTATCCTGTTCTGCAAAGGAGCCCTGAATGCCAAATCTGTTTCCACCTCACCAAATGCCTCGAGGGACAGAACCAACAAAGGTCAATTTTGAAAACTGGAAAAGAGTAAGACAGCTGGAGAGAGGGCGAGGGAGAGATGGAGAAAGGAAATGAGAGAAAAAGAAAGAAGCTCGGGAGGAAGAGGCAGGAAATGACCAAGGAAAGGCGAGAGGGAGGCAGAGGAAATTATATGCAGAAATACTCTTGTTCTGTTGTCGCTTTGTCAGGCTGCCCACCATCCAGTGACAGAAAAAACAGGAATTTGGAAAAACTGAATACTTTAGGGAAAAAATACAAAAGTGTGAGCATGCAAGATTTCTTCTGAACCACAGTAATAAATAGCAATAACAGAAAACAGATAATAAAAAAATTGATATTTGGTCATGATCTGTCAAGGTCAAAACAGATGAAAATCAGGTTTGATGTTTACTGAATACCCATTGTGTGCAGGTGGGTGCATGCTTTTTAAAAATAATTCCAAAATATCTCCTTACGTGGAATCATCGAAGTTTGATTAACTTGCCCGTCACTTCCAGTGTGGTGCACCCGCCGGTGTCTGTCTTGGTTACACATCTGTATCTGCCTCTACAAAATCTCCTGCCACCTCCAGGTCTGCAGTTCAGGTTACTGCACGAGGGTGTTGTCAGTAATGCTATTGCTTTATTACGTGAATTATTTGAAAAATGCCTTTCTTAACTCAGTGTACTGAAAGGTTATTTTCAAATTTTATAATTTGTAGATAGTACAACTATATTCTATATTTAAAATATAATAGTCAGGGAAAATTAGATTAAATTAAACTGTTTGTGTTTTTCAACAAAATTTTTAAATGTATATCTCCTAGCTGTTGGTCACAAAGTCACTTTTTCTCTCAGAATTGTTTTGGGGTAACAGATTTCACGCCGTCGCTCTACCTCTCTGATGACGTATGGGTGGTTAGAACACTGGGCACTGTTTTCCTCGAGCCAAATGCTCAGAAGGGCAGAGCTCAGAGTCTGCCTGATTCAGAGAACAACACAGGCGGGCACTGCCAGTCTTGCCAAGAGGGAAGTGGATGAAATACATCTTAGAAACAGCAATGACATTTTAAATGTAAATGCAGGAAACTCAGTTTGGGGGAAAATATACTAAAAGAATTTTCTCAAAGCCAGGCTTAAACTGGAACAAAGCTGAAGAGAGTGTTGGTCCTGGTGCCAGCTCTGCTGACACAGCCCTTGGTCCGTGCACCCATGAAGGGTGTGCGCAGCGTGGGGCCCGGACCGGAAGGGAAGGCGGGCTTCCCGACTGAGTCGCTCTTCCCCTGCCATGAGTCACACTGTGCTGACGCCAAACAATTTTAACAACTCTCAAAAGTACAAATGAACGTATCTGTAGGTTCACAAACAGTGCTGTGGTTACCCAAGAAAATCAGTGTGATTACGGAGCTGGTCCTGCCTGGAAATAATTATCTGTGTCTCACTTAAGAAAAAAATGATAATGAGATTTGGATTTAAAATATAATTAAAATACATCTGCTAACGTGTAGGTATAGTTACCTTCATGGTGGTAGCAAAATCAGAAGACAGAGTAAGAGGGACACATGGTTCAGGGGTGAACAAGATCACATTCTTCCTGGGAAATGACAGTTGCAAAGATCCGTGCTGGGACCAAGCACTGACCTCAGGATCCAAAGCCCCAGGAGCTAGAAAGGGCCTCAGGGAAGGAGGACGAGAGAAAGACGGCAGCAACTTCATCTTGTTTGCTGCAACGTGGTTTTCAACGTCGCAATGAGATGACACCTTCAAATTAAAACGGAGACCAGCGTCTCTCCAGCTGCTGAGCCCCGCCTCCCCCAGCCCTCAGCACAGAGGAGGCTGCGCTCTCTGAGGGTTTCTGTGGGCGACACGGCTGCATTTGACCTGAGGTAGTTGGTTGGGAAAAACAAAGTTCTTCAGTGGAGTCTCTACTTAGATCTGAAGCTGAAATCTTGCTGTATTTTTTATTTAAATGATTTGCCTTAATGATCAGTGCTCAGAGAGCTCAGAATTATGCAAAAGATGAAAATAAAATCAGCATTAGTCGATTCCCTATTTCTGAAAAATATTCGCTACTGCACTTTGTCTTTCTCTACAGATCATTACTTTGTGTGTGGTTTTGCACCTATTTCCAATTTTATCTAATTCTCAGTCACAATTTCTGCATGATAACCCGCTGAGGATTTTATATTTTTTTCATTTCAGTTACCATTATTTGAATCATAAAAAAATGCATTACTGTATTCATAATCTAGTGCTCATGTGACAGTTTTTGAACTTTAATATTCTTTTCTGTAATGTGCAGGCTTAGCAGCCTATAAAAGAGACATATTGTTTGTAATGTTTCTTACCCACAACAAATGATGTGATTCTGGGGTTTATGAAATGGCAGTAGTTTTCTAAATTTGTGATTCTTCTGTGTTCCCTCGTCAAGAACAGTTGTACATCTGCTCGGCACAGACTTTCCCAGACTATGAACTTTAATTGAGGAAAAATAATGAGGGTTCAGGGACTACTGATATGGAGCTGGTAGAGAAGCAGGTGTTGCTGCTGATCAATGGATTATTTACTCCTTTGTCATAAACAGGAAACAGTTGGTTGTTTGTGGTGATTCCACGCATATTTTAAAGCCCTGTACATATTTCCTCCTTCCTTGTCACTGTGGAACGTTTTAAATAGGGCTTAGTTTATTCTTTATCGTAATTATATAGAATAAGCAGAGTTCGCTCTGTTTTAATAATTAACCACCTTGTCTGAAATGAAATTTAGGAGGGATTTCAAAACTCCACATGTCCAAACCCTTCCAGCTACCTTCTCCTCAGGTCATGTGGCCACTTGCTGTCTAATATGTCCTGCTCTTTATAGACAGGTGAATCTAGGAAGCCATTTCCCCTGCACACTCAGGTAGGTCTGCATTACAGGTTGTTGGCGGTGTAGATTTCCCTGGGCCCGGGGTGATGGGTTTGTGTCTTGTAAAGCAGCTGGGTGGGGTGTTCCTGTCACTAAGCTGTGGGTGTTCCAAGCTTAGACCCCTTGCCGAGGATGCTGGAAGCGGCTCAGACACACCTAAGCAAGACCGGCGTGAGGGGTGAGGTCACCAGAATGGTGGCCCCTCTCCCGGGCTCTCACTCGCAGAGCCACCAGAGGGGCCCTGCGTGCTTGGAACGGCTTCAGCACCCCCGTGACAAGTGACTTCTTCATTACCTGATGACACACTGGAAATTTAACTCTCTGCTTCTGGAGATCAGAGGTGCAAATTCTAACATGGGAATTGTGGCGTGCAAGTCTGGCTTTTAAAAATATTTGAAAGTTGAAGATGGTAGAGGCCACACCATGAACTCCAAGCGCAGGACCTCCGGGGCAGGTGACACCTCTGAACCAGGAGCCCACTTCAATTCCACGATGGATCCAGTGCTTTTCGGACCTGGCATCACTAGTTGGGGCCTGAATGTTGAAAGCGCTGCCACTAAAAAAAGACAATTGTGCGTTTAGAAATTGAAACATGTATTTCTGAAAACTGTATGATTGATCCCAAAGCCAGTAAGTAATCAGCAACTTCAAAGAACATTTAACTCAGAATGGATATTTGATAATTATTTCTTCAGCATTCCAATTGGAATGGTGTTTTTCTCCCACGGGTCTGCGCTGCATGCCCTTTGTTCCGTGATAGAGTAACAATGCATTTTTCCTACCGTGAAGTAATGACTCAAACATCACTAAATGAAGAAATAAAATAAGTTTAATACTGATTCAGACCAAATAATTGCTTCTAATTAGCTGTGTCATTTTTAAGTGAAGATTAGATTTGGCAGTGCTGTTTTAGCAAGTATTCAGACTCAGTGTGGGTCTCGTACTGTTGTCACCATTTGTGGTATGCTACTTCATGTTAGCGACTTTTAGATTTTAATTCATGTTTCCTACACACGATGTGAAAGAATTCCCTGAGTAAGGTTTTTCTGTGGTCCTGATTACAGCAGTAAATGTCATTGTCTGCTGAGTTTTATGCCAGTATTCTCAGAATACGGGCACATGGACTTCAGCTGCTTTTGTCCAGGGAGATGAGTGTGTTGCTGGTTTAGGGTCAACACAACCTCCTTTGAGTCCAAAAGCTAGATCTGGGTCCAGGCAAATCACAATCACACACAGGAGGAATGTGAGTTTTTGTTCCTATGACAAAAGGGTTAAATTAAAAGCCAATTTGTAATTTATTTAATGTAAGAGCAAATATTCAGCCCTCTCTGTTCAACTGGCTTGGTAAGTAATTTCTTAAATTCATTGTCCTGAAAAGATGTAGCCCCAGCAGTGGAGTTGTGTGCTTATAACTGTGTGCTTTATCCTGGACAGTGGCGTTGTTGTTTTGAAAATATAACTTGATTTTCTAGGAAATAAAAATTAAATTAGAAAGGCATTTGCAAGATTTTAGAAGCATTGTACTGACATACTAAAACACTATTTTCCAACTAAAATTTTGAGCCTCTGGTAAAATCTTTATGTTGAAAATTACCCCTATGCAAGGAGAAGAGAGCCTGTCAGAAATGCCTTTCTCACAATACCTTCTGATAATCACTGGCCTCTCTTTTTCTGTAAAGTTCTGGGGAGAATATATTTTAATTAGCTTCCACTTGATACCACTTCACGCACCCGCCTGCTCTGGCCCAGCACGTAATCATATAGGACACATCACAAAAGCTCTGGCCATTTGAGTACCTCATATAGCTTTGTATTAATGTCAGACATCATTTAAACAAGGCATTAAAAGTGTTATTTTAATGACTGAAGTGTGTTGGATAGAAGAGGCTTAATCTTTATAGGAAGAACAATTTCAATTAGCTCTAAAATATTAATTTGTTGGTACCACTATATACTCTAATGTATTTGGCTACAAAACATCTAATGAATAATACATTCCCAGCATCCACTTGTCTTATGATGTAACTAATACTGCCTTCTTTTAAAAACAAGGGCTTCTAATTTTATAACCACCATGATTCATTTAAAATTAAAAGAAAAAACTTGATCAATTTTTAACGTTGAAGCTTTTCCTCTACCCTCTTCTCCCAAGGTAATTTGTAAGGCTATAAATAAAGTATGCAATCTCTGGCCAGGAAGATACTGAGTAGGTTTTAAACATGATATGGCTATCTGTCTGTAAAAATTTAAGGGCATTTTTATTTATTTGTTTACACGGCAGGTATAAGATATTCTCCCTGGAAACAATTTGTCTCACTGTGGAAAGTGTGAAAATATGAGAACAGAAATCACTGCATACCTTAATCCTGCCGTTGTGTGTCTGGGAGCTAGAAGAGCTGCTTCCCTGGCTCCTGGGCCCGCAATGTCTCCCCATAGCCTTAACTGTCCATTGTGCTGCTGTAGGCTGCGGCACGTGGCGCTGGTTCTCAGGGCAGCCCGCGCCTACCTGAGGCTGGGCAGAGCCACAGCGGTGCAGCCCTGCAGCGCCCGCAGGTGCCGGGGAGTCTAGCCGCCTCTTCCTCCTGGGCTGCTCACACCAGGTGAGATGGAGGCAGCTCAGAATCGCTCGCTCCCTGCACCAAGCACCATCTCCTGGTTGACAACCTGAGAGCTCCTGCCACGCAGCGCCAGCACATCTGGGACGAACAAAACCCTCCCGTGGCTGACGGCTTCCTGTCTCTGACAAACATCCACAGGCAAACAGTAAAGCAGGACCAGGACACATGTCTAGGGAGGCCCCCAAACCGCCTATTATTTCCTAAATCTCTGAGTCTCCTTGGAGTGATGTCTCCGTGTTATTCCCATTGTCATCAGTGAAATGAGGCTCACTGACCTCATTTATTCTCAAATATATAAAAACTAGATTTATTTCCCTGTAACTCCTGCACAGAGTAAGGCCGGAGAGGGAGGACCGCGGAGCTCGGGAGCGGAAGCAGAGCCACACAAGCACAGCTCCCAAACTAGGTGAAGGAGGTTTTGTGGTCGATTCCATGCAGCAGTTGGCATTGGCAGTATTGCAAAAAGAGATGTATTCTGTTGTGCTCTGTTTGATCAAGTGCTAAACCCGTGTGATCAATAGAGAGACAGATGTCGGGTGCAGATGGCGATGCCGTGATACCTGGGGCAGCGCGGGCCTGCCAGAATGACAGAATGGGAACAGCGGAGAGCAGCAAAGCACCAGAATGTGACAAATGAAATTAGGGTTTATACTAGTCGATAATTTACAGCTAACACAAAGTGACAGAATTTTTCAGTACCCGGTATATTTTACTTCCAGTAATGCTATAGCCAATAAAGGCATATTTCATGCAACATAATAAAATGAAAGCTGTGGGGAAATATAGTCCAACCATTTTTTATTATGTTACAACTTTTAAAATTGATCCCTGAGAGAATGCTAATAGCATGCTGGTCTTGTTAGCGGGCCACTGACGGCACTCCTTGTGAAGGTTTGCAGCAGCCCCAGCTCCGCCAGCCCCGCGTGTTAGACTCTATTTAAAGGTGAATGCAGTGACCACACCACTTTAAAAGATGTGTTGTTAAAGACTCATTCTGTTTACAGAATCATAAAAACAATGATTAATTCAACTTATTAAAAAAACATTTTTACCTCTCATACTAATGGAAATGTTCAAGCAGTCACCTGTGTAATTAAAAATGAAAATCTAAGCACATATTAAAATTTCCTTCACATCCAAGACAAAGGCCACAGTTAATGTATTTGAGCATATTTGAAAATCCTGCTATTCAAATATATTGATAAACACCTTGAAGGGACAACTTTAGGGCTAATAGTTAATGCATCTATTGATGTCCTTTTCTGACTTAGCTAAATCCGCATCGTCTCCACCCCCCTTACACAAACGCCGCAGTTTCCTGTCAGTAACCCAGATTGCTGCACGTACCCACCCTACAGCTTAAGCAAAACTCTGCAGTGAGCTCTATTTTTCACTGTGCCTCCACCTCCTTCCCCGCTCCTCCTCCTCCTCCTCCTGCGCTCCTGGTGTTTGGAAGCTCTTCCCATCTGTAGAAAATAGCTTCAGAGAGCGATGTGGCAGCCTGGCCCCTGTCTCCCACCCGCTCCTACCCTGCCGTTGAGAGCGCCCCTGCGCAGGAAGCCGAACACTGACTGCGGGCATCCCCGCAGCTGAGGCTCAGGCCAGGAGCCGTCCTGGAGCACTGAGAATTCCCTTACACGGACCCAGGTGGAGTGGGGAGCGGCACCCTCCGCTGCCCGTGATAATAAGACGAACGGGAGATGCCGCTGCTTTCGGCCAACTTTCCTCAGCCCTCCTGTGAGGGCAGCAGAGGAGCTTACTCTCCAGGTGAGACGATCTCGACCACCTTCCCTCAGCTCGTGTGGGAGTGTCCTCAGGCAGCGGCGTCCACGGAGGGGACACGCTCACAGGGCCCGCTGCTGTTTTGAAAACGTTGGGAGTCTTGGCTGTCCACCGTAACATGCAGCAGCTGGTAGTAGCTCAGCTAAATTATGCCTATTATCCATAGCTCCAGTCATCTGAAATTAAAGAGGAAAGCTTTCTTGAGGTGAACCCAAGGTTCCATAATAAATATTATTACTAAAAGTAATATAGCAATAACATTCTATATATTTCAACAGACTTATGCCCTGGGACTTCATAGTTTAGTTGTTCGTTGGATTTTTGACAGCAACCTCAAGGCTGTGAAATCTGAGAAGCATTTTGATCAAAACCTAAGGAGATCTTCAGAAAGGGGATGGCCCCCGTGTGCTGCCCTGAGTTCTGATCTCCCGAGTGTGAGAGCTGCTCTCCAAGCCTCACACAGACGCACGGTCAGGTAGTGTGTGACAGGGTACACGGGGCGCTCAGGAAGGAAGACATACAGCGCTGCACCCAGAACTTTTTTAAGCAGCTCATGTCTCCTGGGAAAGGGCTCCTGGCCATGTCCACAGACATCTCTCCATCTGGGCCATGGTGCTGCCTTCCAAAGACACCTCTAATGTGCCACTTGATGGGGCATTGGACTTTAGCAAGGTTGAGGTATTTGCTGGCTCCTTACCTTTGTGTAACTCATTTCATGATCAAAATGAGTAAGTTTAGGCTCCTGGAAAACTGTTCCATTTACAAGCTCTCGAGACTGGCCTGAAATTGTCTAATGGTGCTCAGCAGTTGCAATAGCATTGTTGCTCTATAGCTGTATCTGCCAAACCTGACCTTTAGGACAGCTGCAAGGATCAGAAGGACTGGTCTTCTCATTTCAAAGGTGAAGAGTAGGAGGCCCAGGGAGATCAGCTGGGCTTCTCACAGGCACAGTACCATACCGCGGGCCTCATGTAGGAAGTGAACGTGCTTTTGTCTTTGCCATCATCAGAGGGGCCCAGACACACGCAGACCCTGCTGGCTTCCTGGAGCAGGACAGCACTCCTTTCTACGACTCACCTGAAGCACTCTCCAAGTGCAGTCCAGACCCCTGTCTTGCCCTAAGGCTTCTTGTGACTGTTGGCACAAAGATTTTCTATTCCTGTAAATTTCAACACCAGATGATGCCTGGGACTCAGCTTGACACATGGATTTGCCCCTTGAGAACTGTGTGTGTGTGCGCATATGTGTGTGCGTGTGTGGGTGCACACGCGTGCAAATCCTAACCAGATAATAAGGTCCAACAGCTAAAGACCTGGCTTTCTTAACATCTGGAACTGCAGCCTGGCTGGGTGATGGTGTGGTGGGCGCCACAGGAGTGAATCCGGCCAGGAGGAGCTCTCATGCACCACGACCCTACCAGTGTTCAGACTTCGCTTCCTGTCTAGAAGGAGGGCGTCTCCTCAGTACTCCTGACCACTCCCAGGAGTAATGATCTCCCTCCATTTAACAGATGTTTGTCTCCATGTGGGGGAATTCAGTGGGCCCCGTGGACACAGCAGCGAGGGAGGCAGACGGAACTGACTTCTTCGTAGTGCTGGAAGGGGGCTGAGCTGGGGGAGCCCAGCAGCCAGCCAGTGGGGGTGCATTTCCCCTGGGAGCTCTGGCCTCACTTGAACTCCCTTCTGCTGAGAGACCATCTCAGCCCCTGTGCATATGTATAACGCCTTAAACTTATTGTGTCCCATTAGTTTGTAGCTGTGAGGTATATTTAAAGTAAAAGCAAACATAAATGTGCTTACCTTCCAAGATCCTTGATCTCCGAAAGATAATGCAGGAAGTGATCAAAGGGGACTGCCAGTGTATAAACCTAAGTGGAGATCTGCGATTTATATTTTATGAAATAGTTGGACATTTGCTTATTTGTTTTGTTTTTGTTTTCATTTTCTTAAGCAGGGAACTGGGATTTCTGCAGGGTTATGTTTTCAAAAGGACATTTTAAAAAGAAACAACTCAGTTCTGAAAGGTTGCGGCCTATTGCAGGTCATCTCTTCCAAATGGGGGATAGATTTTAGTTAAATGAAGGATGGAAGTAGGTCCATCACCCAGGCCTGAGTCACACTAGCTCGATACTTCATCAGAGGGGTACTCTGAACCTCTTCCCTGGATGAAGCATTTTATATGTACTCCTTACTCCTCCCCCAACTCAGGAAATATAAGAATCCACCTCCTCCTGGAGAGAGATCAACTGAGGCTCAGAAAGAATAAACAATTACTCCAGACAATAAAGCTGATGCATGACCAAATTACACTAGAAAACACAACATGAATTTGTCACCATGACAACCTGTAAAAAATGTACTGCACTGGGTCCTGTCATCTCAGGCTTTGAGGGTATATTCTTATGAGCATGACGAGCATTTCTGCTGTGACCCCAGTCCCCAGGTTGGCCGAGAAGAGGGCTGCCAGCTGTCTAGGCCCTCAGACGGTGAAGGAAAGGCTTCCACGTCCTGGGGGCATGCTGGCACTTGGGCAGGGCTTGGCCTGTGCATCATGCCATTATTTATACCTCACACTTCAGGACTCTTATGTGCTCCCTGGGGGTACAGGCTGAGTATGTGGCTGAGCAAACTTCCTTGCCTACTTATGTGTTGGGCTACTTCCTCTGACCAGGTAATGCTGACCCAAATAAAATAAGATTACAACTAGTGAACTTCATATCCTGTGCTCTGATAGTTTTTGTCTTCCTGAATTATTTGTCTTTGTAAGTATGCAGACAAGCAGTGAGCTGTGGAGGGGCTTAGGAAAATTCCGTAATGCTCCAAGCATGTTAGTGTTTGCATTTCAGGACTGCTCCTCCCTCTTTTGGGTGCAAAGTGACCTGTCATGCTAGTTTGTACGGAAGTATTTGTTCATTCCCTTACAAATGTTATGTGCTGCTTTTGTGCTAAGAAAAGTACGACACAATGGAACTTAGGGTGCTTTATACATTTTAATAATATGAGCATTTCATAAAAAGTAATGGAGAGTTTTATAGGAAACTGACATAACAATGTGTACATTGTACATGATTCCTCAGAATAAAACAGCATAAGGGTGGAGGCATGACAGGAGTGGGATTGACTAGTGTCCTGCAGGGAGGGGCTTTGAGAAACCACGACACAGAAACGCAAGTGGCAGGTTCTTTCGGTGCTGCTCCTTCACAGAACACACCTGTTGTATTTAAGGCTTAAACCTTTAAAGCCCCATTGTAAACTAATGGTTCTGCTTATGTGTTATTCGTGACCTGCTCTAGAGTATGTACTGACAGGGTTCATTCCGAAATGTGCAAGATCTCAGACTAAAGCATTTAACTTTCCTCACTTGCACAAAATGTTCACGACTTTGCTGACTGACAGCTCACTGGAAAATCTCTTAATGGAACTTTGGGACACACACAGTCCATGAGGTTGACACAGATCCTCTCCTCAAATAGAGATGCCCCCAAGATTCTAACCCCAGGACAGTGAGGTGCACTCCGCTGTCTGTCCTCTCAGACCTTCCCTACAGTGTCCCCTCCATGGTGTTGAACTGGCACAACTCCCCTGGATGGGCACACTGCCAACATGACAGATGGCTGTGCGCAGGCCATGCCAAGGGACCCGTATGTGCATTGGGTCTGACTATTAGAAACAGAGTTTGCATCCAGCAGGGATGTTCATATCAATATTTTTGCACAATTAGTTTTCATTTTTCATTTTTCAAACTAATGCTCTAAACTATGCTATACACAGGCACACAAATACACACATAACATACACACAAACTCACACACACATATATTTTCAAGGCTGCCGTAGAATTTTTAAAATAAAATATGTACTCATATTTTTGGATAAAAATAAATCTAGATTCCAACACAAACACTTACAAGACCTAAGACCATCTTTAGGTTAGTTTCTTCAACTTCATATATTGTTAAAATTTAGAAAATCTATGTAAGTATGGCTAGCATTTGTGATGTTCATTCATGTGTTGAATCCAATTTTTAAAGTTTATATTCAAATATTTTAAATAAATGGAAATTATATATAATAAAATGCATGTTCATCACAAATATATACTAGAAAATACTAGTATCACATCTATCATGACTTTATTTCTCTTGTTTATAATTTCATTTGCTCTGTCTAGCTTTTAAAAGTTTCAGCTTGTCACCTGGGAAACAAAGCAAAATAAAAATTGTAATTATTTAGGACTCTGTGGAATTACAAATCCATGTAAATCCCAAGGGTCTGGAGTTTAGCAGCAATGCTTATTTTATGAGTTCTTAGCATACAATATACTAGTAAGAATTTCAAAGACACAATGACCACAGTAGAGGTCTGGAAGCCAAACAGGAACAGTCTTCAAGGACCACAGTCTGAAATCAGTGATATGAATCAGTCCCCAAAGGGACCCAGGCCAGCGGTGGAGCGGCGAGTGAAAGGTGCCTTCCAGGGCCAGGGAGTTAGCTCAGTGGTTCCGGCGCCTGCCTTGCAAGCGCAAGGACCTGGGTTCGATTCCCCGGTGACCACATACCATACTGGGTGTGGAGACTCACGCCCAGCAGCAACCAGTACCACATACCACAGTGCCGGGCGTGGTGGCTCACACCTGTAATCCCAGCACTCGGGAGGCAGAGGCAGGAGGATTGCTGTGATGGGAGTTTGAGGCTGAGCTCAGGGCCAGCCTGAACTACAAAGCGAGACCCTGTCTCAAAAAACCTTAAAAAAAAAAAAAGAAAGAAAGGTGCCTTCCAGGAGGGGACAAGGTTGCCTCACAGGTGATGTCATACAGTCTGCCCCAGCTGACACTGCCAGGGAAGGGCTCTCACCATTCAAAGGTGAGCGACTATGAGCAGAACGAGCTTGCCATGCTCTGCCCTGTGCACAGGCTGTGCCCGGCGCTGGAAGCATTGGGAGTCACAGCAGGTCCCCCAAAGCAGACAGGACCACCCTCCTTCCCCTGGCACAGAGTGCATCTCAGGAGAGTGAGGTTAGGGTCCAAGGCCACACAGACATTCAGTCTAGAGCTGAGCTCCTCACCCAGCTGCATCTACTGGGAAAATGTCCCTTCTTGGCTCTGTGAGTTGATGATTCTCTTGGGTAACCTGGCAAAAGAACCGATGGTTGAGTGTCTTGCTAATGTCCAAGAGGCCGGAGACTCTTCCCATCCAAAGGGGAGGAGTCTCAAACACCTTGGTCCTAAGACAAGGACACCTGTGCCCAGCCCCATTCATCACCCTGTCCAGAGCCCCCGGCAAAGCCCTGGCCTCCAGCGTCTGGGAGGTGCTGTACTCGAGTGGGGACCACACTGGCCACATTTTCAGCCTCTCTCCTTTTGAGTACTTTGGGATTAACTGGCATTGGGACTCTGATCCTTTAGAATGTCAAGACCAAGGAAATAGAAGTCAAATTTATTCCCTTCCTAAACATGTGCCAAACTGAAATTGCAGGGGTTTTGGTGATAAAGCTAGAGCAACATTAGAAATTATTTATTGTGAGAAAAATTTGGATTTTTGCAAAAATATTTTGAAGACTTAAGAAATATATGATTTTTTAATATATGGAATGTACAATAATATATTATATATAGTAAGTACATGTTAATTTTTAAATATTCAAAATCATCACAAAAATTAATTTTCAAAATAGCATGCCAAATACATTCAGGATTTTCACAGATAAAATTCTTCTGTTGTCATTATATTATTTATGTTCATTTTCTACTATCTTGACTATTGCTTTCATAGTTTCTGCCTTCAGTAATTCAGTGAACCCATACATTCGTTTTAATTAGTGTTTTCTGTTTGGGGAAAAAAAAAAAACCCTCAGCCTTCCATAATTTAAGAAACATGGTAAGCAAATTTTACTCAGAATGTGAGAGGGAAGTGACTATCTCATTCTTGGACCCTTCGCTCTATTATATTTCCTTTGAAATGTGAAAAGTGTTTTTCATGATTATTTTTTCTTCTAGTTTCATGGTACATTGCTGTACATGATATGATTTCAGGGTAATTTTATAGAATTTTGTAAATGACTTAAGTGATGTAATGCAGTGAAAAGCACAGGAAAGTGTTTAAAGTCTGTCATTTCCATTTGGAAGAAACACACCAAGTTTAAAATAAGCATTTGCAGAAAATGACACTCAGAAGCCCGGTGTGCTGAGTTCGCCGCACCAGCCTGCACTGCCCAAGTCCCCCCTGCAGGACGGGCCCTGGCTCCTGGAATTCACGATGCCCTCTGTTACCAGGCAGTCGGCGCCCAGTTCTCTGCTTCCTTTAAGGGAAAAGCTCTTCCAGATTCGAGGAAATGGTTCCCAGCGAACACAGCGGATAACAGGCTTTGTCTCTATTTCTAACACAAACCATCTTTTCAAATTTGAATGGTAGCTCGTGGTATTTTTCCATACCGCCTTTCTCCACGGCCTCGTCATTAGCAGTGCTGTGTAGCGTCTGACCGCGCCGCCGCGGGGGCACGCGCGCGCTGTCCGGGGCTCTGCACCTTCTCCTGTCTCCCCACCTTGCGCCGCCGCTGTCCTCGCGTTCTCTGCACAGAGCTAACCCTCAGTCCTCACTTGGCCACAGTGAGCCAGTGCGATGTACATTCTGACTTGCCGTAAAATTCTAACTTTTCATATAATTTCATTCTCGAGTTCCAGTTGCTTTACTTAATAGACCATCCTTTGATCTTGCGGAGACAATTGCATCTCGCTTCTCTAATGAAGCTCGCATTACTACTGCCACAGCCAGCGCTGCACCCGCCGAATGGTAGAAGAAATTCCGAAGGAAGAAAGTGTGTTTCCACTGAGGTTGCAGAAAGCAGTGTGCCTCATTTTTGAGTTATCAGGCAGTTTGTCCCCGAATCCCTAGTTCATGCCATTATCCCACCTGGCATCCCAGACACTGCGGTGCTGACACATCTTGACGGTTCTCTTGGTTACTGCTAACGAGAGCCAGTTTGGTGAGGCCGTGTGCTTTCTGTGCAGCAGGCACGCGGTCAGAGCAGGAGGCGCATGCACACTGGCTGCTGGTTGCTCACACTTGTAGCAAATATTTTGGTCCTCTCATTTATACTTGGATCATTTGTCCCTGGCATTTCTGGAAATTAATTTTCAAAGGCCCCCACTCGGTTTACTCAGCAGTGAGTAATAATGAGCCAAATTCTCACTGGTTGAACTGGATGGAAAACAGCCAGTGGTTTAAAACTATGCTGTTCTGTGGTTTAAATGTTGCATTTATCTTTAAGGCACTTATCCTCATAGCTTTATCTTCTTTGAGTAAAAAGGGATTAAAGATAAAGCGTAGACTATGGAGCGAGAAAGAGGAAGTCTAATCCACAGACAGAAACTTGGAAGACGAGGGCTAGAGTCCTAACCAGTGCTGATTTATGAAAAGTCCCGTCCCGTGTTCACTGTTACTGTCAGAGAGGTTTTATGCCCTCTCACTCCCTCGGGTTCCCTTCCACAGCCGAGGCCTGGATGTACAGCCCCGCGCTCTCCGTGGAGACCAGCTCGGTCCCTCACAAGCAGCGGCCGGCTGCGGCTGGACTTCCCGGAGAGGAGGCGTGTGAGTTCCCTCCTCCCGGCAGTCAGAGCCGGCCGGGAATCTCACTGGAGGGGACAGGAGCAGGCTCGGGGATCAGCGCTGCGTTCCCTGCACAAGTGTGGGGCAGATAAGACAAGTCCAGTGCAGGGGTCCGGGGTAAACGTGGTGACGCGGAGTGGATGGGTCCAACCCTTATCGAGCTTGCCGAGGAGATGGGAAAGATACTGTGAATGTGCGATCGGCGATGATGGATTAGCCAGAAAGAGCGAGAACAATAAGAAATCTAACGTGATGCCAGGACTTCCGGACAATAACCAGACTCAGGCAGGAGAATCCATTTCTCGAACCTGTGAGTCTGACCCGAAAGAAACGCGAGACCTTACAGACAGGCAGTGTTGCCAGCCCGCTCACATTGGAGTCCTGGCTCCCTGTGAAATGCAGCCTTCATGCCAGCAGCTTACAAACCACGTAAGGAGCTTAGAGGTTCTGGATTCTGCTGATGGGGGGACATTTTCGGAGGTGTCTGGCAATTACGAAGTAAGAATACAAGTAAAAATAATTCCTATCAGACACGCCCCTTCCCCCGTGCTCCGGCACAGCCACTATTTCTAGGGATTCCCCTGCGGAGGCACAGACGCAGTGGTCATGAGCACAAAGCCTGGCTTCGTGTCGGGGGGTGTGGGTGGGGCTGCAGGCTGGAAAACAAGCAGGTGTGGAGATTTCCAGCGATGGCTCCACAAAGCAGAGCTTGATTGTTACACACCACCCTTCATTGTGACTTTAACAGTATTAAATGGGAACGGCAGCCAGCAATGCATGCAAAGTATTCATTCATTCTTGTAAACTCAAAAAAATATTGCTTTTATGCAAAGAGAATGCCATTGTAGAATTTTAAAAGGCATAGAAATAAAAGGTTTGGGATTGGAGTGATTTAAACAAACTCACTAGAATATAGTAGATGATTAAAATACAATCTATAATTACATTACACTGGTATCAGGTAAGAATAAAAGCCTATAAATACACTAGGGTCAGGGTAAGCATAAAAAATGAAACAGTTATTTGAATAATCTGAGATCAAGTTGCAGTAATTAAAAACGAATGTATTATTCAAATGAAGGAATTAGGTTACAACACTCCTCGTATGAAAATATTATTGTGACAGACTGAAATAAGTTGGAAATGGTTTTGATTAAAATGGGTGGAGGAATGTCATAACTTTCACTAGGGAAAAGTAGTCAGGGAATATAATTTTTTTTCACTGCTCGATGAGAAACTAAGTGAGCCTAACTTTTCAGATGCTTTTTGATATCTTCAACGTAAAATTGCTAAGCTTCTGTTGCTATTTTATTAAATGATTCAGTTTCCAAAATCATTCAAGGGTTCCAATTTCTCTAAACAATGTAGATGGGTGGCACACTATGTTCTTTCCTGTAAACGTGTACAAAGACCCAAGGTGAGGGAGTAGGGAAGGGTGTTATTTATTACCTGAGATTGTCCAACAGTTAAAGGATCAAAGTCATTGTTTACCTTATTGCAGACATGGCCAGGTAAATGTGCAATTGCGCGTGGCAAATCCTCCAGGAGGCAAAGTCAAGGCGCAGCGCACACCTCCCCCACCCGCCACTCGCTCCTCCCCCTTCCTCGCCCTCCCTACAGGAGCATCGTTTGCGCCGCACGCGGAGACTCACATGTTCACCTTCCACTATCATTTGTAAAAACTGTAGCACTGAACTCGTGTGTATTATCCAAAGCCTAGATGATCTGCTTGCCTCATGTATATCAGTAAAGCCAGGTCCTGGGAAAGCAGCAGCATCTACTAAAAATAAGAGGTTGAAGTTTTTATGAATAAATGTTTTGCAGAAATAGGCAGAATAATACTTTTCTTGGGTATTTTTGAGTTTCACGGTTAAACTAGGTAACATATTCAAACAATAAACTATGAAAACATTCCCAAGTGTCCTACAGTTAACTGGGTTTAAAGACCTCCCGACAGGGCCAGGGAGTTTGCTCAGTGGCTCCAGCACCTGTCTTGCAAGCACAAGAACCCGAGTTCGATCCCCGGTAACCACATACCATACTGGGTGTGGAGACTCACACCCAGGAGCAACCAGTACCACATACCACAGTGCCGGGCGTGGTGGCTCACGCCTGTCATCCCAGCACTCGGGAGGCAGAGGCAGGAGGATTGCTGTGATATGAGGTGGAGGCTGAGCTCAGGGCCAGCCTGAAATACAAAGTGAGGCCCTGTCTCAATAAATAAATAAATAATAAAATAAATAAATAAAGACCTCCTGACAGAATAGCCCGCTTCAAACACCTGCTGAGCAGCTGCCAGTTACTTCGTACCTTCCTGTGGGCGGCTCAGACTCCTGTAGCTGTGCACTGCTATGACGAGAAAGTGCTCGGGCATCTTCCAACACAGAAAGCGTCAGACTCACTCTCCAGGACGGCCTTCTGCCCAGCCTTGTGGAGCCACTGGTCACTGGAGGAAGGTGGACGCTTACCGCCTGCCACTCGCCCGGGGTAACCAGAATGGCACGCATCCTCCAGGTTCCCTGCCAGAGGAGAGAGGTCATGGTGTGAGCGCTCCGGATGCACGACGGACTCACCGGAGCGTCTGGAGCTGCGGCTGAGGGCTGCGGTGGGAGACGCCCGCTCGGCTCTGCAAACGCGGGAGGTTCATCTCCGAGTCTGGGGGTGGGGGGGAGTAACCGGCTGCATAAAGTCTGGAGATAGAAACAGTATCACAGCACAGCTTTAAGGGAGGCTGACCAGCTTTGCATGATGCAAGCAGTTAACTGCAAAAGAGTCCTACGACGGAGAGTAGATGAAGTGTGCTTGTGTGAAAACAAACATGTAACTGTAGACACAGCATGCCGCCTGCACTGGAAACTCCGTTCTCCTCCTCACTGATAGTTCTAGACACCCCCTGCTTCCTGCCAGACACAAATACGTACAATTTTATGAGCAGCATTCAGTAGATCAGGACAAAATATACCCAGAGATGTGCAAGAAATCCTGTCTTATTTCAGTCTCTTATTTGGAAGGAGTAAGAAGAGAACTGAGCTTTCTTGCTGCCAGAATTCACCACCCATTAGGATTTTTACGGCTTCTCTGGGTTTTCGTACTGTTTCCTTGATGTGCTCTGAAAACTGGATTTGACTGCAGAGGAAACCTGGCTGTGTAGAAGCACAGAGCGCTTCTTTAATCTTACTTTGTTTTTAAGGAGATCTCTTGTATTGCCGCTGATCTAGATGTGGCCACTTCAGCTCCGGGATACAAATCAGGACCCTCCGTGAGTCTTCCTCATCAGCCCCTGTGCTGTGACCTACTCCTGGCCCTGCAGGTCCTTCCTTGGCTTTCCTGGGCCACTTCCTGGCGCCCCCTGTGACTTCTCACTCTTGGTACTACAGATAAATTCTCTTCCCTAGAGTGACAGTTGTGGCTTTGCCCCTCTCCTTGATTCCTGGGTGTGGTGGGGACACGTAGCAGGACCTCCACATTTCTGCCTACACTGTCATTTTATGTACGTCAGAACTGTACTGCTTCTCAACGACCGCGGTCTTATAATGAGCCTGGGTCTTGAACTGTTATTTTTACCCTGTATCTCCTTTGCCGTCTTTCCTCTTATCACTGCTTATAAAACATGACCATAGTTTGTCCTTAGCTTGACCCTACCTCTGTTGAAATCCTTTTCAAGCCTTAATTATATCCTGTCTCAACTTTCTCAGTTCCTTCTCAGTGATCGTCTACTCCCTAATTTTTTGGCTTTACTGAAAGCTTCAACCAGATCATCTTGTAAACTCTGTGCAGGGACGGAGCGAGACAAGAGGCCTGCTGCCCTCTCTCCTTCCTTCCCATTTCAAAGCTCACCTACAGAAGGATAGCCCTCAACCTCCCTTATCCTTTTAAAACTCTATTGAAAGGTTGATTCTCTTTTACTCCAAAATGTCCCACTCATTTTCTTTTCCTCATTTTGTTTAATTTCTACTGAGTTCTAGGTATAATAGACAGAAGTCTGATCTTTTACGTATACTTGGCCTAGAAAGTTAGAACTGAAAGAATGAACCATGAAAATATTGGGATGAGATGGAGCAGGGACTGGTGAGGTCCCAGTGGATTTTCTGGGCGCTACAACTCCACACAGCACAGGTGGCTTAGAAACTATAAATATTTCTTAGAAAGTTTGGTCTAAACTAAAGTAGCTAACAGAGCACAGACTTTAGCCAAATGACCTTTTGCTCAAAAAATATTTCTATTCGATTTCTAAGACCCCGTTCTACTCACAGCTCATAACCGAGGACTTCGTCTCCGTTACTGTGAGTAAAACTGAGCTCACTGCTAAGCATTTAAACAATGTCATAGAAATCGATAACTGGTTTTGCTTCAGATTCTAACCACATCGGACAGCCTACGACTTGCTCCGAATATGGCAAGCTCTTCTCCCTACTCTAGAAAGTATCGCAACAACGCTTACCCTCCGCCAAAGGCTTCATTTAAGCATTCAGAATCAGAACACACTGGTGAAGTGTTCAGGCATCTGGTCACCAAAGTGAACATCAGACCATCGAAGAAGAGAACATACACCCCGTAGCCAGCCTCTGGCCCCTGAGTGAGCTCGCACTCGCAGAGCACCCCGAGGAGTCCCCGAGCAGAGCCTACTGCTTCCCGCGGAGGAGGGTCCAGGCTCCATCACGTCCTGGGTCCCTGTCTGTTCGTGCGCTTCCCCGGATGCGCACACACAAGCGTGAAGAGACCTTCCGACCTGGGCAGAGGAAGCAGAGACCGCTGCACCGACATAGCCACACAGCGCCGGCCTCGGCAGAGTCCGGAAAACTGCGCAGTAAAGTTCCCGCCCGAGTGTGAAGGCCTGTCTCTCCTGCCTTCCCCGGCCCGCTGCACTCCCGCTGCGGAGAATCTTGCCTGAAGAGCTTCTCCATTCTTGTTGGTCTTGTTTTCTTTTGTCTGAGCCTGGGATCAGGTCTCAGGTAACTCAGGAAATGTTGTATAAACTGAGAACCTGTGTACCCAGTGTGCACAGTCTGACCAAGAAGGACCTGTGGAACATGGACTAGCACTGTTAGGTCTTCAGGCCTGTTCTGACAGGTTTCTCTAGGGTCACATGACATCAGCTTGAGGGCTGTTGTGCTATTTTCACTGGAGTGATTTCTTTTTTTTTTGGTACCAGATATTGAACCCAGAACGTCACACTTGCCACGTGGATGCTGTGCCACTAAGCTCTATCCCCGAACCTCTTGTGCCTATTTTGGATAAAGACTCCATATTTCATTGTTGATCCTGCTGGGAGCAATTGGTACACCCTGAAATACCACTTGAACCTCCCGTGGAAATCAGTGCATAGTAAAATTTATCATTCCACACTGCACAGTGAAACAAGGGGCCATAGATGCCTCTGAGAAAATTATTTGGCTCTAGTTTGATCATCATGGGAGTGGAATTTTGAGATTTTGTGGTTCATTTCACCAAGATCAGCCACCCATCCCCAGCCGCCTTGGCAGGAGGCCATAGCCCCCCTGTGCCTTCAGACTGCCAGGCGTAGGGTCACCTTGGAGCTGCCACCAAGCCCCAGGGAGCCAGGACTGCCTGTGTGTCTGTGGGCTTACAGGGGCTGGAGCTTCAGTCCTCCGAAATCATAGGATGTGCTGCTGCTCAGCGGACTGAGAGCTTGTTTTAATTCCTTTCTTTACTACTGCTGATGTAATTTGTAACAAAGGCTAATGTGCTTAATGATAATAAGACTATCAAGTAACTGCACTGTACATATTCTAAAAGTACACGCACTACGGGATCCTACAGATGATGGCCGGTACAGCTCAGTGCTCATTACATGATTCCAGGACGCTTCAGGTCAACTGCACGCGCCGGGGCTTTCCTGAAGGTTAAGGGGGACAGGCTGTGAAGGTTAAGGCCCTGTCCAGCACCTACCTGTACCTGTGCGGCTGCCCCTGTGGCCCTGGACTCCCCTGAGGATGTGAGGGCCGAGACCCCGGGAGGGCGGCGCAGGGCGCGGCGGGCAGATCTGTGAAGCGCGCCGGCAGAGACTTGATGACCACTGGAAAACGCTGACACTGTACGGTTCAGAGCAAAGGTGTCTACCTGGAGGAGACCGTGGGCGAGGAGAGGAGCGCAGCAGCACCCCTCTGGCCGGCGCTGTGGGCGGTGTGAGTCTTACGCGCCCCCCGGGCCGGCGCTGTGGGCGGTGAGTCTTACGCGCCCCCCGGGCCGGCGCTGTGGCCGGTGTGAGTTACGCGCTGCAGTCCTCGCCGCTCGGTCAGGGTTCTCCCTGGGAGCGTGCGCACGAGCGCTCACAGAGTTTTATCACTAGAGGACTCGCAAACACCTCCGGTGCAGGTTACATACCCTTTTGTACCATAAGGCAAGGTGTTAAGAAGCAAAGCAGTGGCGATCGTCTTTTCAAACCGGGAGCTTCGTGAGCTGCTGTTTGTTACCCACCGGGAACCTGGAATCCGGTTCCTTCCCTGTCTGGGGAAAGTTACATCTTTATGTTTGTTTTCCTGACAGAGCGCATGAACGGCACTCAGGGCCTTGTGATGAGCATGAGGAGAGTCTGTAGATTACCACGAAGTTGTTCAGTCAATTAACATAAATCTTGGGGGATTGCGAAGCTCGTGGAGCAACCTCGTGCCGACTGACAGTGGACTCTCCTGTTTTCTGCCCTGGCTGGCCTCACCGCATGCGCGGAGCGCCATCTGCTGGTCAACACTCTTTCAGAACAATTTTTTTTCCTGTACAGCTACTTATAGAGACTGTGTAGTGTGTGTGCAAGTTTGTGTCTGTGTGTATAGACACACGCTTGCACTGTGCATGTGCAAATATAAATAGGATAGAGAGAGGACAATGTTTCATGAGGAAATTCAGAAGGTTTTATATATTACATATAGCCTTTATTTCACAGGAAACTATTTTATTTTAAACCATTATATAATATTCAGTTTGCCTTAGTAGAGAGACCCAGGAAACTTTCCAATAAAGAATAGATTGAATTTCCCTATTTTAAAAAAAATCATCATGAAAATTTTATATAAGATGGAATAATTACTCAAACGTTTGGAATGTACCTGTATTGGATACGAATATTTCCATTTAAAAAGTTTTAAAATGAAACTTACAAATAGATTCTTTAAAAGCCCCACCATCTTACTACTTGTCTGTATACACTTAGAAGCAGCTAAAGAACAGAGAAGTTTGATCTTTGTTGGTGTATAAATAGGTCATATATTATGGACTGAATTATGTTAAAGCTTTTGTTAATTTTTGAAAAAGACATTTTGAATTGGCACACTGGAACACTCAGTCATGCTGCATATCTTATTGATTATTTTTTAAAAATCTCCGTGATCTAGAAATCTCAGATCCTCAAAGGTGGGACAAGGAGAAAGCAAGATGCTTCCAGAAATAATTCTACTTCCGCTAGTGAGTGTCGGTGAGGGTTTTGTCATTAAAACTGATTTATGCCCTGAGTCTTGCCGGTCCTCGGGCCCTGCAGGAGCACAGTGCCGGCAACCCGGCTCTCGCGCCAGGTTCTGGAGTCCAGTCACTGGCCCCTGGGAGCAGCACCTGCGACGCAGGGCTGCCGCTTTCGCCGTCGCCTGCGGAAGCCCTGAGGAGTTCTTCATTCCAACGGTAGATTGTAAAGAAAACGATCGCCTGACATTTTCATAATCACCATTATAGAAATAAATACAAACATGAATGTGAAGTTATAACATGTTGTAATAAGTGACGCAAACTGCCACGCTCAGTGCGATGTGGAACTGCAGGAACCCGGGGTCGAGGCCTCCGGGTCACCTTCGGCAAAGCCTTGCACCCCTCGGAGCAGTGCTGCAGGGTCGGGCGGGGCCACGTGCAGGGGCACCTGGGGACAGCACAGGTGAAGGGCAGCGCACCAGCTCTGTCTCCCGACTGTCCAAATCAGCCAGATTATTTAATTCTGCGTTGCTAAGTTTTAATTGTTGAGTGAATTTTTGTGAGTAAAAAAATGAGGGGAAATATACTTTAAACTTTGAGCAGGCAAGGTGTGGAGCTAGCTGTAAAGAAGTGTCTGGAAACAGCGTGAAGGGGCTGGGCCGTTTCCTGCTCTCCCTGCTGCACACCTCTCCCCCGCAGTGCAGGGAGCGCCTCCTGTAAGCAATGAGTATCTGAAGGTGTGCAGGGTGGAGGGGAGCCCGGGAGCCCAGGGTGCCGAGCAAGCCGGACTCCCGTGTGGCCTGCGGCTGCAGGGCTCCACCCTTGCGTCCCTACCTTGCCCGCCTCGGCACGGCTACACTCGCAGCCCGCTCCTGGGGAGGTGGAATGGGCCTCTAGGAATTGAAAGTTTTTCTTACAAAGCAAAACAAAGCAGTTTAATGAAAATGGACGAGCAGACAAAGGAACAGAGAAGTTCATTTCCAGCCCAGTGCTTGGGGTGTCATCGGGCTCCCGACGGCTGTGTACACAATGAGGCGGAAGGAGGGAGAGAGAAATTAAAAAGAGCCTCCTGGAGAAACTTGCGTAACTGATTCCTCCGCGGAGCCAGCGTGGTGCTCCCTGCCTCCTCTGCCTCTGCCTCTGCCTCGCTCCACCTCGTTTTGGAGCACTCCGGGCTGTGCAAGAATGAAAATGCAGTGGCCGCAGCACAGGCGTTCCGCCCACAGACCACACGAGCGTCTGAGCTGGACATGGCGGTGGAGACTTCTCCCGTCTGCTCCGATTGTAGATCCAGAGAGCATTTTAACAGGCAGATGGTAAAGACAGTTCGGGGCTCAGCTGGGAGTCGCATCAGTTTATTGCAAATTATTAGTTGATAAATGCTTTTGTTTACAGGCAGAGTCTTAGGCAGCTCTGTAGTCAGTTTATCAGCAGCAGAGGGGATTTTGACAGCTGGCCTTGGGGTGCGATGTCACCTTTCAGCTGCTTCTAAAGTCACAGTTGCCAGGCCGTCAGCTGGCCACGGGGGCGCCTACTAAGGACCCCAGCGCGAACCTGGGGTTGCGGGGGAGATTCCGGGAGCAAAGCTCCTTCTGCGGGAAGCCTAGACAACTGTCTGTCTGTCTGGAGCCAGGTTGCCGCCTGAGGCTCAGACCTTCTGACACATCAGTTGAAAAACTTTCTGGAAAGTTCTCCCTGCACCTCTCATCCGTGAGTTTAAACTTTCTGCCAGGCACTTTAGCAGAAGTCTGGATCTGACCACGGTGAGATATGCTTTTTCTAGAAGGGGCTCCACGTGCCTTTCAAAAGGGAAAGGAAATCATCCCTGTGGGGGGAAAAAAGTATGTGGAGAGAACCCAGGCCCCCGGGGGAGGTCTGCTGGGATCTGGGACGAGACGGGGCCGGAGTGTGCTCGGGGAGGACGTGGCGTTGGAGACGCGCAGGCTCCCAGTCTCTCGTCTATAAAATGGGACAGCAGTGCTAACTCTGTGTCTCACGGCAAATTCCTTTAGATTCCTTAGGTGCTCACTTCTTTGCTTCCGAATTCTGCCCAGATCAATCTTACCTGTTAAATTTAGTTAGGAGGTAAGCACGTGGGATTTGAAATGACCGATGACACGGTCCTTCAATGTGTTCATTTCCCAAGCAGTCATGGGGGGACACAGAGCACAGCGTGAGGCCTGGTGCGTGCGTGTGAAAGGCATCGTGATAATTCACATCCATCAACTTCTCCTTCTCACCCAGCAACGGCTTCTGTGGCTCACTGACATCAACAGCGTTCCCGTGCATGAGCACGGACAAATGGCTCCTAGGAGTCGTTCTTCTCCATGTCTGGACGGCTTCTGGTCTTCTACTTTCCAGTGTCCAAGAAAAACCTGCAGAGCTCAGAGGGAACAAAGCCTGGGGTGAGGAGCCAGAGTTCCAGCTGGAACAGGGTGTACCACTTCCGCTAACGCCTGGACACTGCGCACAGAGTTCTTAGGAAACAAGACTCCAGCCCCCACGTTGTAAAGTGTAGGTAGCAGTGCGAAGGTAAAATCTCCTCTTGTCTTTGAGATATAGCTAAGTGTCTCTTTCGTGTGACTCTCTGCTTCCTGTTCTATTTCTATTTCTCGATGAAGATCCTACAGTCATCAGACTGGAATAAGCCACGCTGAACTTGACCACAGCCTCTAATTTGAAAGCAGAGTTGATATAAGCTTACTTCCAACACTTGGGAGAGAACCGTGACGCACTTTTTATTCATCTTCTCCACTCACTTCAGTGGTAGCCGTTAGATGCCCTCTGTCCGCAGAGGAAGGGCTGGCTAGGAGAGCCAGAGAGCCGCTTCCTATAGTGAATGTAAAGTGCATTTTAACAACAATTAAAAAAAGCAAGCTTCCTTTCATTCGCTGCATCAACTGAGCAGAGGATGAAGAATTCATTTGGCAGGAAGTTCTGTCATTGGCCTATCCTCCTTGACTAGAAAGGAGGGTTTTGAAAACAAAGCAAACTGTCCTCTCCATTGGCCCAAACACCAAGGCGTTCAGGGCCCCCCGGGTGTGACCCATCCCCTGTCCCGGAGCTGCCCCGACTGCTGTGTAGAACGGAGTGCAGGATGGGAAAGTCAAACCGTCCCAAACACCCTGCGCTGCCGATACAACACAAATGAAAAATGTTAAGATTATTTAAAAAAACAGGAAAGACCTTTGGCGAAATGGTTTTGATTTATTGCTATGCATTGTGCAGATCTTTATCAATTATTCCTACTCTGCTGTATTCAAAAAGTATGGTAAACTATGAGTTGGCATGTTGCTGCATACGGAAAAAAGGCATTAATCAACTCCGAGTAAACAAGTGTGCAGATCGAGCTCACCACTATGAAGTAGTTAATACATTTTTAGCAATTTTATTACAGAAAAGAGCGCTAAAGGAGTGGTGCGTGATTATCTGAACTCCTCCGGCTGGGCCCCCTCTCGGTTGTTCTAATGAAGCAGCTGGCCCATTGTCTCCCTTTAATTCCTCCATTGTTTTAAGAATATGTCACAGCTCTTTATTCTTTTATCAGGTGCAGTGCAGGAGGGTGCACACAATACCGCGCGTTCCTACTGTATTTGCCAGGGCACAAAGAAGCCTCAGAGCGGCTTTCAAAGCAGGGCCCGTAATTTATAAGTCCCGTTCCTCACACGGCTCCTCTGTCAAGAATTTCAGCCACGTTGGACTTGAATTCATTGTACAATTTGTAGGAAGCAATGTGGCTACGTATAGATACACGTCCTGAGTCCACGTCGAAACCCGACGTCCAGCGAGGATGCGTGCCGTGTTGAAGGGGGGGGCGAGTGTTTGGATTTTAGGGAGTCACCTGACCAGTTGCTTCCCCCTTATGGAAAAACTAGATTTCACGAATGTGGGTTTGTAGTTAGTAAAAATGGCCCAATAGGTGCTGTCCTTTTCCCTGGCCTTAGGACCACGCTATCAGTGTGCGTGTGTGTGAAACCTCTCATTTCTCCCTCTGAGAAGGATTTTGCTCTCATCAGAACATGCCAGCTCGGTATCCCGGTTTACCCACAGGCCGGAGCTACTACCGTCTTCACTAACAAAGCTCCGGTCACCCGTGGGTTATTATTCTGCACTGTGTGTGAAGGAGATCAGTGTTTTAGACCAATGAGAGAATACCATTCTGCCTTTTAAGAACTTGAAATGCTGTGGCAACTTACCATAGAGCATAACATCGCTTATGCCGGAGCTGTTTAAAAATGCTGTTTGGTCATAGCTCAAAATGACCTTTTCTCCAAATGTCTATGAAAACCACGCAAAGACACCCATGGTCAGATACTCTTAAAGGGCTGGTTCACAGAGACTGTCTCTTTTCACAGGCGTGCCGCTTTCCCTTTGTTTCCCCTCTGTCGAGCGTCTGTATGTGGAGGCCGTTTTACCGAGTTCCCCCCTGGAGCTCCCACCCCAAAAAAGCGATGGGAGACTTGAAGTCCTGATGCTCCTGATGGGAGTGAATAACTTCCGCTTTCAAAGCGTCCTGAGAGCGGCCATTTAGAGTGCGTTATTATCATGCACCGTTGCTTTGGTTTTGTACTGTTAGGTGAGAATATCCAGGTATGTCATTTTTTAAATGAATGCTTCACTTACTGGTTCCCTGTCTGTCTGTTTGAGGCTCCTTATCCTTCCTACACTGAAGCAGAGAAATGCAGAACTCTAAATGTGACTTAATTGGTTCAACTTGCTGTGCATTTTTATGCTAAGCGTGGTCTGTATCTTGATGAGCCCACCCAGTCGTCGAGGTTTACAGACTCATGTAGCTTGCCTTTCCTTATTTTTACAAAGCCAGCGTCTATCAATCACACAGATAAATTAGAAAGAACCATGTATAGACATAACACATGGAGAAGATTTTTCAGCATGCTACGTAATTATTAACCTGATTTTTACCATTGTAAGAACCTGTGAATTGCAGATAGCATGGACAAAGTTAAATGCTTTTATTCTGGATACATTTTGCTTATACAGAACTCTATAGGTATGGTCTAACAGTATAATTGAGGCTTTGTCAGCCCTGTAACCTAGCAACAGATAATACTGTTAGGTTACTGAATTGCTCCTCGTTGACAAGCAGGGAGTATTTTTGTGTTTATCGTGTTTGCTAATGATGGGATCCTTTCCAAAAGGCCTGTCTTAATCTTAATTAGAGTTTATCAGCAGAGGTCTGCATGACATTGTGCAGACACCGATTTCATAAATAATAAAAAGTGCAAGTGAAAAATTTGGCAGGATGGGCAGATTTTTAAGGCCACAGCTTCTAGTAAGAAGAGCATGAATTTCTAAAATATAATCAAGTTTGAACTGTGGCTTTATTCTTCATTATCAAAACTTGTAGTACACTTCACTGCAGTTTTGACAGCAATTATGAGAAAAATTTATAAGCTTCCTGTTAAGAGCCATATCTGTTTGTACAAGAACCTTCATCACAAACATTCTTCAGAAAGCAAGTACGTGGGTTTTCAAGAACACCAAGGTCTTTGCAGTTATTACTTTTTGCTGGACCTTGGATGTGCCTGTCCTTTGTTTGGGGAGGGGGTGGGGTGCAAGCGTGAAGACAGCGGTGACTGTGTACACAGAGGCACAAAGAGAGAAGCCCAGAATAACCGTCCCACCTGGTGCACGCGAGGAAGGTTTCTGGTATCTACTTCAGAGCCTGATGTCATTTGGTAAGACTTCCCATCTTTGCAGTTGGGAATGAGCTTTTTTGCTCTGGTTTACACAATATGATCTTTCCACAGTTAGGAGGGACACACTACTACTGATCATACCAAATAAGAAGATGCATAGCTTCAAAATAATACAGAAAACAACACTGCGAAAACCAGGTGAGGTTTATTCGCGAAGCTCCAAACTAGCTTATTAGGCAGTAAAAGCGCTGAGTCGTCCCGTCCTGCCCGCCGGTCTCATCACGGTACTCACGGGCCTCACATGCTTCCGCCGGCGGAGGACAGAGGACGGCAGCTCTCCGCTGTCACACGAGTGTCGGGTGGACTCTCCACGGAGCGGCTGCACACTCCTGTGCGACACTTGGCCATCGGAAGACTTGGTCCCCAGAGCCTCAGCACGTGACGCCCCCCCAGTCTGGTTGCTGGAATTGTCCGGCTGGAGGCGTTCTGTGGGCGTCTACACAAGCTCTGACTTCATGCCAGGGACTTTGGTTGGATTTATCAGAAACAGAGCCACGAAAGCAGCAGTGTCTGAGCCCCCGCGCCCTGGGGTGTCTGCAGCCCAGCCTAGACCAGCAGCCTGGGCCCCGCCGCGCGTCGGTGGAGCCCGGTGCCCTTTTTTGCATCCAGATCAGTTGCCATTTAAACAGGGAGTGGGGAGATCCTGTGCAGGAGTTCTTAGTAGTAAACATGTTTCATTCGTGCCAAGTGCTTGGAGCAGTACCTGGCACACAGCGAGTGCTTTCTGAGTGTGAGCTGCTTGAGTAAGAAGCAGTCCTATTGGAAAATACAGGAAGTCACGTCCACCGTACAGATGGTGTAGACATTATTCTCTGGTGGTCTCCGTGTGTTTAATAACTCTGTATAGAATCAGTGTGTAATCTGCCTCGTGCTGTTTTATAAAGTGAACCCCAGTAGCTCTGCTTCAAAGAGATAACTAAGGCAACTAAAGCCTTATTCAAAGGCATCTGGAGTTAGGGGCCCTGGGGCTCACACTGGCCACCAGGTGGCGCTGTGGCCTGGGACTCCTGGCTCTTAGAAGCTCTAGCACCAAACTTCCTGTTCCAATCCCAGCTCCTGTGTCTTTTAGTTTTTTTGTCTTCTTCCTATTCTCCTCCAATTATGTGATCTCTAACAGTCTGCTTACCTGCCAAGCCCCTTGGTTTCATGGCAAAATGGGAGTAAGAGAAAGCTTTCTTGGGGGAACTCAGTAAGAAACGTAGGCCCAGCCTCTGGCACGCTGCAGGTCTGTGGCTGGCACATCCCTGCTAGCTGCGCTGTAGCACGTTGCACGTTGCACACAGTGGGAAGGTGACAATCCAGAGGTGTCTTTACATGGAGGCTGCCCCTCAAGAATGATGTGGGTAAAGCAGTGTTCCAGCAACTCATAAGCAACCTTGGGTTTAAACCCTCCCAGCCAGTTGGCAGGGGCTCACTCTTTCTATTGCATTTTTGCACTGTGGACAGATAAATGTGAAGTAATTTCAGATGCCAGCAATCCTCCGTTACTCACAAGGACTTCCACAAAGAGGTTGTTTCTGTTGAATGCCGGTGTAAAGAAAGAAGGAATTGTATCAGTCCATAAATATACTGGCAGCTGTGCACCCGGTGCCGCCACACAATGGTCTTTGTTCTCGTAGTCATCACCATTAGTGCAGATTCGCGTGTTGGGATTTTCCTTGACTTAAATCTGGGGACACCAGCGTACGCCTGCCTGTAACAGTCACAGGAACTTCCATTTAGATGCCTTAAACTTCTCCCTGGAGACATGTTGGAGCACTTCACGGACACTGGAATCAGGTGGAAACTTGAATTGGCAAAGCACCTTGGAGCAAATCAGAAGATTTCACATCAACACTGATAGTCAAAATTCACTCAAAAGAAAGGAGGTAACGTGACCAAGCAAAATAAACTTCCTTTCAGCCTCCGCTGCTTTCCTCGATGTATGTGCCTGTCCAGGAATGGCGTCTTCCTGCAGCTTTGCTCTCGCCTGTGGCGTGGGTGCTGTCACCCCCAGAGACTGCTGTGTCGGAGGTGTCATCCCCAGGGTCGGGGAAGGTGGGATCTGGGGGATCCTGAGGTCAGCTGGCAGTGCGCCCTCGGAGGAGGCCGGGAGCTCAGCCTCTCCCGGGCTTCCTGTCCAGAGGCTCTGTTCCCACACACACGCTGCAGGCACCAGACAGAGGCCCCACCAGAGAGGCCAGGTGCTACGAGCTTCCGCCTCCAGGACTCTGAGCTCAATAAACCTCTTTCACTGATAAGGACTCTGCCTTGGATGTTTCACTGTACAAAGAAAACAAACAGCCTTGGGAAGCCAAGGAAAGGAGAAGACTCTGAGTGGATTGGTCTGTTTATTTGTTTTCTAAACTATCTCCTGTGAAAAAGCACCATATAAAGTGACATTCTTCCCGGGAGCTGTGGTCGAAAAACGTAAGTGTTCTAGATTCATAGATGATGCATACAATGAGAACCTCATCACTTTTATAGATTTAAAAATTTGTAATAAAGTACAAAAAACCCATGAAGTTGGCCATTAACCATTTTAAGGGCACTAATGGCGCCATCACCACCACCTGGAACGTTCCAGCTTAGAAAACTGAAGCTCCTCCCCCGACCTGAGGGGCCTTCTTTCACTGTCCTCGTCACCTATAACTTGTTACACATCTCATACAAATGGAACCGTGTGGCACGTTGTGACTGGCACCCCCTCAGCACAATGTCCGCAGCATCCGTCACACGGGAGCATGTGTCACGATGCCTGCCCGTCAAGTCTGGAGAGCACCCCCTCCATCTGGGCGGCCAGCGTCCTGGCCGTCACTTCTCCGCTGGACACTGGAGCTGATTGGAGGCCGCAGGAGTCTCTTCCAGACCCGAGCTGGCTCTGCATGTGGGGAGCTGGAGGAGGAGCCGCTGGATCAGCCTCACCGCACTTCCGCCGGCCGGGAGGTCGCTGTGCCGTCCAGTCCCACGGTCCCCACAGTGCACGTGTTCCAGCTTCTCTGCGTCATCTCAGGCACTTGTCACCTTCTGGGTTTGTGACGGTGATGCCTCCACCCTGAAGCCAGCAGTGGCGACCTGTCCTTCATTCTCAACGAAATGAGGCGAGTGGGTGGAAAATACCAAATGCCGATGTGACTGAGCATTGTATGTGCTCACGTCGCCTTTTCCCTTTGATGAGCTCTACCCCATCCACACGGTGACACACGAGGTTGGCAGTGTTCACCCACCTCCCAAAAGGCAGAGTTGGCAGCTGGCCCCGCAGTGTCCTCCGAGCCACACAGGCCTCGAGAAAGGACCCCTGCTCCTCCTGGTCGGGCTGTGGCATGGGGCCGCAGTGGGTGCAGCTTTAGTCCCCCGACCTGATGTGAGCCGGTTGCTTCTAGTGAAGCATAGATGCATTTGCTCATCGAATTCATTGCTGTCCTTTCGGGTGGGATTTAGCAGAAGGTTAGCAGGTGGGTGAGGAATGCAGATAGCAACACCCAGACCAGACGGAGAGGATGTTAGCAGCACTGCCAGCCCTGGGTGTGTCGGCCGCACACATGCTCCCCACCACCATCACAACCACTGTCCTTGTGTGGCCCACTTGTGTCAGCCCAGTCCGAGCAGGGGCAGTGGGCAAAATGCCAGCAGACAGCCGAGGGGCAGAGCCAGGCCCTGAGCCCCAGTCTGCTCCTGTAGCCCCAGCAATTGTGCTTCAGCAATTTGAATCAATTAGTCATCAATTTATGGTAAAACACATAGGCCACCTCTCCCTCTGAGACTTTCTTAGGGTCCCCTCTAAACTGGCCACTACACCCTTGAGTTTGAGTACCATTTTCTCAGATGTCCTCTAACTTTTCCAGAAAGTTTCTCTTCATTTCTTTTGATGATCCAGCCCCTCTGTGCACTATTGAGAGCCTGTGTTCCAGCCCCCAGGGGCCCCACACTGATGTGGAGAGCATGCAAGTCATCTAGAATGTGCTTGTCACTGCCTGGATACTTTTAGTCTTGTCCAAGCAGTTCGCCTTCTCCCAGTTCCAATGGTCTGCTGCACACATTCACCCAGAAGCCTCGCAAACTTTACATCTTCCAACATACTTCATGGTTCCCATGCATGCATACACACATAAATACACGCATTTCTCTCTCTCTCACACACACACACACACACACGCACGTACATGGAGCGTATGTGCAGGTCTGGGAACGCTCTGGCCTCCCAAGTTTCAGCCTGCCAAGCTCTGCAGTGCGGGGAGTATGGCTTGTCTCAGATATGAGCCCCCGGGTTAAACGGAGACAGCATGTGGCCCTAGCTCAGGCCATGGCCCCAATTCATACCGGTGGGGTTCGTCCTCCTCCGTGACTTACCCCAGCTGCCTCTCCCAGCCCGAAGCTGTGGTGCAGGTCCCACAGCTGCCCTCCTCTCACCCTCCCTCAGAATCCCCGCCCCACTGCCTGTCCCTGGAATCGGCTCTTTCCTCCCGCGCAGTTAAGCTTCTCAGGAACAGAGGCTGCAGTGGGGCCACACAGTGTCCCCACCCCACGGAGGCCGCTGTCCACTGTGGGAAGAAAGAGCAGGTCTGAGGCCCGACCGTGCTCGTCTGTTCGAGTAATGACACTCTCACCTGTCCCAGCTGACACGGGGTCTCCGCTGCCCTCCCGAGCCTGCGGAGGCGGCGGCACTGGTTTGTGGACTTGCCACTTCTGTGTCCAACGTGGCAGGCCCCCCACAGACAGCTTGGGGCTGCCAGGGCAGAGCGACAGCCACACGCACAGAAATCATGACTTCGTCCTGGTGCCACAGAGCAGGCTGCTCCTGGACACGGCACCCCCTTCCTCCCTCAGGCCTCTAAGTCGAGATTTGCTCCTGGGGACAGCCAGCCTCTTCCAGCCCTGCACCCCACACCTGCCACGCACCTCCCTTTCTTTACCAGCCGGTGTAAGCCACCTGGTGTCCTCCCCGGAAGTGCCGCTCGTTCTCTGGGCAGGACACCCCAGGGCCAGGTTCAGGGTCCTCCGTGAACGTGGGGGTGGGTTGTGTCTGTGGGAAGCTGGGGTGCCCAGCCACGTGGAGGGGTGTGCACTGCACAGGTGACGAGCGGACGATGGCAGAGACTAGGTTCTGAGACCGACGTCGTCACCAGGCTTTGAGCCACATTCAGCCCAATGCCACCTTTCAGAATTATATGCGCTGACTAAACCGTAAAACGAGATAAAATGATAGCACTGATAAAATAGGCAACATTCCTGAGTACATCTGAAAACACAGAAATGTATTATAACTGTCAGGTTATTTAATAATGTAGAAAAATCATTTGTGTTTATTTTGCACTTGATACATTTCAGTTTTATTTTATTTATTTATTAGATCTGTTCAGATTTTCAGCATAAGTGTTCCGTCATCCTGCCGCGGAGCTTGCCATGGTGACAGAGATGAGCTGGCACCTCAGGCCCGCACCAAGTCTTGATCTGTGCCGGGCACTCTTGGGACGCACCTGGCACCCATGAGTGACGCTCAGAGTGGGGCGAGGAATTTACCACCGGCAGGAGTCTCCGCCATGGCCCTTGCCTTCCCATCCTGCCCACATACGCAGCCGACTCTATGACCTGCACCCACAGGAAACAGGTGGAAACGCGGCCGCCAGGCCGTGTCCACCCGGCCAGCGGGTGAAGGCCGGCGCCGGGGCAGGACGGCCTGGGAGCACCGCCGCTGTGCCGCCCCCTCCTTCTCCTTCCACAGGACACACGACAGCTTCCTGTCCAGGAAAATAAAGCAACAAATGCCAGCATGAATCTGTCTCATTACACTGCTGAAAACTTTCCACTTTTCCAGAAAGTGAAAAATAGATTTCTTTCTAATATCTCAATATATTTGTTTCACTTTGAAACTTCTGCACATATCTGTGATTGTAGTCGTGTGTCTCACAGACGTATACTCCTGGGTGGTGTTTTATTTCCTTCCGAGACGCAGTCCGCTGGCTGGCCGAGCCCCCCAAAGCCGCCTCCTGCCTCCTCCGTGCCCCGTCATGCGCTGTTGTTATCTTCTCCACCAGATTTGTACCGCAAGTTGTTTAAAAACAGTGTTCTTTCGGGGTGGAAAAAATGATGTGTGGCTGAAAAGACAGCTATGCTGAGAGACAAACAGCAGTATGACTTATCAGAACAGCCCCTTTTGCGCTTAATGAGTGCAATATACACCCTCCCAACATATATACAATGAAAAAAAGCTCCTTAGCGTATCAAGTTTGCCGTGTGATTTCAGGCATAACTGCACAGGATACATATCTAGGCCTGAGAGTGCAGATAGCAAAATATAAGAGCTTTGCCTGTCTAAACATGTTAAACAAATGAGCGCCCACTATCACACTGCTGTACATTAGAAGATGCACTTGCACAGTTAGTTTTTCTTTCTAGTGTACCACACATGACCACTGGAACTGCAGACAATGTATATCCTAGTGTTTGAAGACAGGGTTCTTTTCATTTAAACAAATCTTTATTGAATAAGTCCCTCTGAAAGGGGCCTTGAGCCTGTCATCTTTTCCGGAAGTTCAGTCAGGGAGGGGGTCAAGGCCCTACGTTAGAGGAGGTGAAGGGACGCCGGGCACGCGGAACAGCCCAGCGCGCAGCACGGCCGGGGGAGAGGCGGGCCCTGGGGCTCTAGCTTAACTGTCTGGACTTAGCAGCGTCTGTCTCTTGTTTTGTGGCTGGGGCATCTGGTATGAAAGGCCTGGAAGGAGTGGAAGGGAGAGAGATGGAGGTTATGATGGAAACGGCCAGAGAGGAAAGTGAGGGCTTCCACAGGACGGTGAGAGAGCAGCCTCGGACAGCGTCCGGAGCGACTGTGGCAGGCCGGGTGGTGACTCGGGCAGACAGTCGACAACACTCCTGGCGGTGTCTCTGAAGTCTCCAGCTCTGGCCGCTGAGCGGGGAGCCCCCTCCCAGAGAGCGGAGGAGGAGCCGCCCGGGGAGCGCCCCGTGTGCCATGGGTCTGCCCAGGCAGGCGCCCTCACTCTCTCTGCTCCCTGTCTTCAGCTGGGCAGCTGTGGTGCACGACGACCAAGGCCATCTCCGAGGGCGAGGAGCTCGTCGCCTTTGTGGTGGACTTCGACTCACGGCTGCAGGCAGCCGGCCAGATGAGCCTGACGGAGGGGATGTACCCGGCGCGGCTGCTCGACTCCATCCAGCTGCTGCCCCAGCAGGCTGCCATGGCGTCCATCCTGCCCACGGCCATCGTCAACAGTGAGTGCAGGGTAGAGGGCACGGCCGGGTCCTCACGCTCCCTGGACCTGGGCTCCCCGAGCAGCTGAGCGGTGCAGGGTACCTGAGCCTGAGGCCTGGCGGTCCTCGGGTCCTCCACAGTGAATAGCTGCTCTTCCTGAAAGGCTAAAGAATTAAAAAACAGTGAAAGGCCACAAAGGCAGCATTTGATTGCATATACTATTAAAGTGCAGCCTTTTAATTTTACAGCAAAGAAAAAGAGAGGCAGAGAAACACATATAGGCTCTTAATATTCCGCTTGAAAACTCTAAAATGCACCCTGAGAATTCACCTCTGTGCTCCTGGTTTGTTAAGATGATCACTGGGTGTAGTTTATTTCCCTTGAATACACAAAGTGGGGCTTGTAGCTCAGAAAAGCACTGGCTGAGGAGGCCCAGCATCCATCGAGCTGTGTTCTGGGCTGATTTGCTCCTTTTGAAACATGAAGAATATTACATCTGGGAGAAAAATTAATGACTAAATAGGTAAGAGAAAAATCACATTTAGTCAAAACTATCCTGAAAAACTCCTGATATTCTGGTGTAGAAAGGAACTCTAAAGCCAAAAAATCATGTCTAATATTAAAATAATTAAAACATTAAGTAAAAATTATTTTTTGCTGTAAGAGCACCATTAAAGAAATTTCCAGATGATTCTAAAATCCGTGTGCATCTAACCAGTAGGCCCAGCTCAGCGACGGTGACTGGAATTTCTCGCCATGCACATAGGTGTTTATTGTTTACTTGATGCTTATGTATCCGAAAGTGTGAAACTTAAAGTGCTGTGCTCCTGGCCTGACCGGAGGCATGGGGGTCACATTACGAGGGATCTCACAGAACTCCACGCTCTCGGGACCCTCAATCCAAGGACGCTGTCCTTGTACCTGAGAAGACACCCAGATGTTCTGACGGCCTGGGCCACCTCAGACAGCCGAGCCCACTGCTCAGGACTTTCCCCTGGGATTAGCCGGGTACCTTTATCCTGGGTAAACAGACCCTTCACTGAGGTACGGCCTCCAGAACAGCGGAAGTGAGACTGGCTCAGACGCAGCAGGCTCCGTGATGAGCATCTGATTCTGACATTATTTTCCTGGAAACTCCGCCGCTGTCCCAACTCTGCTCACATTGAATTTGGTCCCACCGAGTCCTTTTTCTCCCTGGGCTCCTCTAACACACTGTAAAGCAGCAGCCCCTAAGCCCAGCCAGAGACCTCCACCGCCGAATTCCCGGTGCCGAGGTATTTCTGCCCAGAATGTCTGTCCCATACGTACGTCTCGAAGGCCCATGTGCCCAGCAGCGGGGCTCCGGTCCTCTGCGGCAGGTCCAGGACCTGACGCTGAGTGTGGGGACCTCGTCGTCACCGCAGCTTCTTCAGTGTTTTTCTCTGCCACCTCGCTGGTGAGGCACCACGGGAGAGCATCCAGGCCTGGACCCCAGCCCAAATCCGTCATCCCACGATCGCACACATGTGGAGAAATCCTCTGAGCCTGGGCAGGTGAACCACACCCAAGGGGCACTTGAGCTGTGGCACGTTAGCACTGTCCCTGTCCACTCGGTGACTGCCTCAGCCGCGAAAGTCCCCCACTCTTTTCCACACTAGACTCCATTGTAGGATCTACCGGCGACTGCCTCTGTCGTGTTCCCCTAAGAGTATCAGTGACGCCCCCGTCCCTCGGGACACACTCAAAACTTCTCAGGAAGGTCCTGCCTTCTCCTGCCCCTGCCTGAGGTCTCGCTGCCTCCACAGCACAGCCTAACACCTGACAGTGCCTCCCCTCGGACTCCCACGCCGTCCCCAGCTGCACCTGGATCAGAATAACAAGGGCCCCTTCCCAGCTGACAGGCCCTGCTGCCCCCTTTGGCACAGGTCATCCTACAGCCTGCCATCTGCCCTCCTAGATCTCTCTCTGCCTGCCCCCCCAGGCCCCAGCAGCCTGGCCAGCACCCCTTTCCACACCCTGAGCACCCCCAGATGTCTCCAAGAGAACAGCCATTGGGTATTGCTTACCCTCACCCAGGAGGCGGTCACTCGCACAACACCAGAGGTTCAGTCTTCACTTCTGCTTCATGGCCAGCAACATGCAGCCCTGCACACAGTAGGCCTCTCCCAAAGGACAGAGGGTGCCGAGGGTCAGCCAGTCCTCAGTGTACCCCTCAGGGCTTTAGCGTTAGTCAGGCAGATAAACCAACTTACATCACTATTTTAAATGCATGTCGTAAACCATAGCACTGAATACAATTAACATTCTGAGCTTTTAGTGCTAACATGTACAGCCCACTTCCTAAGAACTGTGGGGAGTTAAACTATGGAGTGGAACATTTTTACACCTGAAGACAGATCTTTTCGAAATGAAAGGGGACCAGGAGGTTAGGGGGCAGACAGAGTGTAAGAAGTAAGACATTTCATGTGCCAGCACTGGTTCCCACCATGAACGTGACCATCACTTATGGCAAACACTGAATAATGAAAGTTAAAATGTTGAAAAGCAAAACAATGAAATAAATGGCTGCTCTTGAGCTGTCACCCTCACCCCCACCCACCACCGCCTGATTGCCCGGTCGTAACCCACATGCAGAAGGAGCGCGGCACGGGCTGCCCTGCTGCCCGGGGCAGGTCCCACTGACCCTGTGCTTTCCCGCAGAGGACATCTTCCCCTGCAAGTCCTGCGGCATCTGGTACCGCAGCGAGCGGAACCTGCAGGCCCACCTGATGTACTACTGCAGCGGGAGGCAGCGCGAGACCGTCCCTGTGTCGGAGGAGAGTGAGGACGGCGCACAGCAGGTGTCCAGCCTCTGTCCCTTTCCGCAGTGCACCAAGAGCTTCTCAAGCACCCGTGCCCTGGAGATGCACCTGAGCTCACACAGCGGTAAGGCGAGGCACCTGGGCTTCTTCCCGCACCGACCGCGTGCGTGTCTGTCTGTCTGTCTCTGTCTCCCTTGCTGCACTAACCAGACTTTTCTTATGCCATTTCTACTTAGCACATTTTACTCAGAGGCCTCGGGTCTGATTTCTTTACTAACTGAAATGCTCAGAACTCAGGCCTGATCCTCCTTTTCCAACTAAGGTAGAATGTAGAGTTTTGAAAGCACAGTCTCAACATCTCTTGTGTACTGTATTAATATTTCCTACCACAAAAGTCAAGTGATCTGTGGAAACCGGCCATAATGTCCCCCATAGGCAAAGGGAAAGCCAGTAGATACCTTAAAAGAAGTATTTGAAAAGCAGTTAGCATTGGATGCTTGGAATTAAGCTGTTGTTTCGATAGACCTGATTAAAAGTCATACTTCAAGTAAGTTAACTTATACATCTGAACTATAAAAACTCTTTGACTTCCAAAGTATGTGTTGTTAGCGCTTGGTTGGAAGAACTACTTTATACAAGTTCTAAAACACAGAATTACTTTTAGTATTATGTTCCCAAAGAAAAACAAGGCTGAAAAACAAGCAAGCTTTTTAAAGCTATTTTTAAGGGTCTGGTGGCAAAATAAATTCCAATGTATTACAGATGCATATCCAGCAAATGCTAGTTTAATCTGCCAGCATCCTAACTGTCATGCTTCTTTTTACAACTGAAGCTCATGGACTCTGCATCATTACATTAACTGGAATGACGCACCTTCTTGGTGTGCTGGACTGGACTGCGGGAATGCGAGCTCTTCAGCACACGTGGCCCCAACTTGTGGGCGCCCCTAAGTGCCCAGCTGTCGTCTGCCCAGGTTACACAATTAAGTCTGAAATAGACGTTAGGTTTAAAATCACTAGCTCATACTCCAAGGCTCCAGTGAAAGCTAGCTTTCACCTCCGGCCTACAAAGCACCACTGCCCGCCCCGCTTCCAGTGCCTGCTGCTGAGAGTTGCTCCTGGGACTCAGAGCAGAGCAGGAAGAGACGATGGTGGTCGCAGGAGGTGAATAAAGTCAGACGCAAAACTGGAAGAACAGGGACAGAGGAGCCCTTCAGCTACACCAGAGCATGAGCTTAGGACCAAAGAGCACAGGACAGGAAGTCGCTATAGCATGGAGGGCCACTGTCCTTTTTCCAGCTTACTAGCATCAGGGGCGGTCCCCATCTCTGTCTGGAGTGCAGAGCGGAGGAGTGGAGCTGGAGTCAGCCATCTGCCATCAAAAGGGAGTGGGGCTGGCTCTGGGACGTCTGGCTGTCCTGTGAGGTCACTGCGTTCAGTGCCTGACTAGGAACAGCAGCAGTGGGCGCTGTGGGTGCTGGTCCTCAGTGATCCTCCTGGCTACTGGGCGGTATCTGCCCTCAGACACCAGCCTCAGAGGGCGAAAAGCGCATGCTTGGCACATCTGACAGATGCAGTCCCAGACTCGTCCCCAGGAGAAGTTAGGAAGTGATTAAGTGCTCTTCAGAGTGGCTCCTCTGCATTCTCTGAGGAGAGATCATTTCTAGTGCACGGTGTGTTCGTTATTTGCACACGAGTTTTTAATAGCAACGCAGTGCAGATGGAGCCTGACTTCGTCACTGGTGAGCTCAGTCTCATAGTCAGTCTGCGGAGCCTCTGAGTTGTTTCCTGACCCACACAGTGGAGATGACCCCGGTCCCACCCGACACTACGGTGTTCATGGAGATGCTGTGGAGAACAGGAAGTGTCCCGAGCTCCCTGCGCCCCACCGGGTCTCTGACAGACCTGTGTCCCCTGGAAGACGGCAGGTCCTTGCAGAGGCTCCGACCTTCCTGGGGGGAGTAGGTGGGCGTCCTGATGTCCTGTGTTGTGTCTCCCAGGTGTGAAGGTGGAAGAGTTCCTGCCCCCCGGAGCCAGCCTCAAGTGCACCGTGTGCAGCTACGCGGCAGACTCCGTGATCGGCTTCCACCAGCACCTGTTCTCCCACCTCACGCAGGCTGCCTTCCGGTGCAGCCACTGCCACTTCGGCTTCCAGACCCAGAGGGAGCTCCTGGCACACCAGGAGCTGCACGGCCCTGGCGGCAAGCTGCCCAGGGACAGTGACCCGGCCCAGTCTCCTCGGGGACCCGAAGACAGTATACAGCCGGCCACAGACGCGCTGGCCCGCGGGGAGCTCCCTCCGAGCCAGAAGGCCATGCCGACGAAGGACGCCAGTTCTGACACAGAGCTGGACAAGTGTGAGAAGAAGACACAGCTCTTTCTTGCAACCCAGAGGCCAGACGTACAGCCTGGGACAAACAAGCAAAGCTTCTCCTACACGAAGATCAAGTCGGAGCCCTCCAGCCCTCGGCTTGCCTCCTCTCCGGTCCAGCCCCACCTCGGGCCCTCCTTTCCTGTGGGCCCTTTCCTGTCCCAGTTCGCTTTTCCCCAGGACATCACCATGGTCCCCCAGGCTTCCGAGATTTTAGCCAAGATGTCCGAGCTGGTGCACCGGCGACTGAGGCATGGCAGCAGTAACTACCCGCCCGTCATTTACAGCCCCTTGATGCCCAAGGGGGCAACTTGTTTTGAGTGTAACATAACCTTCAATAATTTGGATAATTACCTAGTGCACAAAAAGCATTACTGCAGCAGCCGGTGGCAGCAGGTGGCCAAGTCTCCAGAGTTCCCTGGGGTTGCGGAAAAGATGCCGGAAGCTGGAAGTCCCAACACAGGCCAGACCTCCATCAACCTGCTCAGCCCTGCCTCCCACCCCGCAGACCCCGAGAACTCGCTGCTCCAGACTCCCTGCATCAATTCTTCTACTGTCTTGGATTTAATCGGGCCGAATGGAAAGGGCCATGACAAGGACTTCTCTCAATCTAAGAAGCTTTCCACCTCCAACGGCAGTGAGGACAAAGTGAGCGGAAAACCTGTGGATGTGAAAAGCGCCAGTATCCCCGTGGCGGACGGAGAGAGTGACCCAAATAAGACGACTTGTGAAGCCTGTAATATCACCTTCAGCCGACACGAAACATACATGGTCCACAAACAGTACTACTGCGCCACGCGCCACGACCCCCCGCTCAAGAGGTCGGCGTCCAGCAAAGTGCCTGCCATGCAGAGGGCCATGCGCACTCGCAAGCGGCGGAAGATGTACGAGATGTGCCTGCCCGAGCCGGAGCCGAGGCCCCCGCTGGCCCAGCAGCGCTTCCTCGACGCGGCCAGCCTCAGCAACCCCTGTGGCTCCACCCAGGAGCCCGCCGACGGGCTGGGCGAGTGCTACCACCCGAGATGCGACATCTTCCCGGGAATCGTCTCCAAGCACTTGGAGACTTCCCTAACCATCAACAAATGCATCCCCGTGTCCAAGTGCGACGTCACTCACTCCAGTGTGTCCTGCCTGGAGATGGACGTGCCCATCGACCTCAGCAAGAAGTGTCTGTCCCAGTCGGAGCGGGCTACCACATCTCCCAAACGGCTGCTGGACTACCATGAGTGCACCGTGTGCAAGATCAGCTTCAACAAGGTGGAGAACTACCTGGCCCACAAGCAGAACTTCTGCCCAGTCACAGCCCACCAGCGCGTCGAGCTGGGCCCACTGGACGGCAAGGTGTTCCCCAACCCGGAGAGTGAGCGAGACAGCCCAGACGTGGGCTACGAAAGAAGTATCATAAAGTGTGAGAAAAACGGGACCCCGAAGCAGGCCTCGCCCAATGGGAACGTATTCTCCTCCCACTTGGCGACTCTGCAGGGCCTGAAGGTCTTCAGTGAAGCCGCTCAGCTTATTGCTACGAAGGAAGAAAACAAACATTTATTTCTTCCCCAATGCCTTTACCCTGGGGCAATAAAGAAGGCCAAAGCCGCCGACCAGCTCTCACCGTACTATGGCATAAAGCCCAGTGACTACATCTCGGGTTCTCTCGTGATGCACAACACGGACATGGAGCAAAGCACAAATGCAGAAAGCGAGTCACCTAAAGGCCAGGCTTCCTCCAATGGGTGCACTGTGCCAAAGAAAGAGTCCCTGCCACTGCTGCCCAAAAACAGAGGCGCGGTCATAGTCAACGGGGGACTGAGGCCCGAGGAGAGGCCCGCCGCCCCTTCGCAGCAGGAGAACGTTTCCCAGAACCCCACCCAGGAAGACGGCCACAAATCGCCCTCCTGGATCTCGGAGAACCCACTAGCTGCCAATGAGAACGTCTCCCCGGGCCCCCCTTCTGCTGAGGAACAGCTGTCTAGTATAGCAAAAGGTGTGAACGGCGCCAGCCAGGCCCCGGGCAGCGGCAAGTACTGCCGGCTGTGTGACATCCAGTTCAACAACCTCTCAAACTTTATAACTCACAAGAAGTTCTACTGCTCTTCACACGCCGCGGAGCATGTCAAGTGAGCAAGGACTCCGTAAACAGCTGTCACCTTGGGTACCGGTGTTTGGTATGTTGTCCTCGCCTGTGCAGAACAAAATAAAACGCAACACAACCAGGCTGTTTGAATTAACCTGGCAATCGGAAGCTAACTCACTACGGCTGAGTTGAAGACTTAAAATGTAATTTCATTACAGTCCATTAGTAAAGTGTATTCTTGGTGCCATTTTCAAAAAATTAATTTATTTTACCAGCAGTATTCATAGCTGTGGTTATGTTATTTTTTATTTAAAAACTTTATATTAAAGTCATTTGTAATGTTATTGTATAGTTATTGTGTAGCACATATGGTTTGCACTGTATAGTAGATTTTAAAGAAAATAGTCACAAACAATACAGAACAGCATTTTAGAAATAGCTTCAAAAGCACTTGTGTATCTTGGTTTTTTCTTATATGCTGTTGCAGATACATGTATTGCTAAAATATAACTTGCAAAGATGTTCTAAATACACTTGCTAGGAGTTCGCCTTAAGATTTCAATCCTTGGCTAATCAGGCCCTGTCTGCACTTTATATTTTAGCAGATACAGTCTCCTAGTCACTAGGCTTTGCATTTGTATGTAGCCGTATGTTTCTGTCCATTTTCTTAATCTTAAACATGTATGTTAAATGAAGATGGCATTTTTTTCTTGTATAGTACTTGTGTTTTCTTTCGCTGATGCAGCTCTGTCGATTTTTAAACCTTTGCTGTTAAATGCAATACTTTATAAAGATGAACAAAATTACTGGAAGCAGTATTGTAAGGAATGAGGTAGTATTAACCAGTCTTATCTTTTGAAAGGCACAGTCTAAATGGAAACCCTGAACTCAATGCTGCAAGTATGAATTTAATTCATATATAAGATCTATTTAAATAAGAGTAGCAATACTGCACCTGGTGATCACAAAGATAATGTTCTACTTCTGATAGAAATAATTTCTCAACAGATGTTGTTACTATGCATGTATATGGATGGAATAAAATTCCAGGTTGTTGGAGAAGTCTGGCCTCCTGTTGATGGTAAGGACCACAGGAATCACTGGGCCCTCAACCAGACACGTGTTAAATAGCCACACGGAAGATCTGCTATATGGTAGTGCTGCTGCCAGCCTGCTTACTTTAGAGGGCGACCTCTGTTCAGTTCAGTGGGCCTCAGTTGCACGTAAGGATTTGAGGACCATAGAATAATCCCCAAACTAAAACCATTACTGTATTTACCACCCCGCCCCAAACTAACAAACTGATGTTAATAATGACCTCGGTTTCAGACAAATCAACACAGATACCTTAGTACTGAGACTAAGCCTCAGAGATGAGCTCGGAACCTGTGCGCATTTGCAAGTCTGTTGATCAGGCGGGTTGGTGTCACCTCCTAGCACCGCGAGGTTGTCAGTGCTGGAGAGTGGCCAGCGTTCCAGAGTGGACGAAGAAGAGCCAGGGCCCCAGTCTTGCTCGTCCTTCACATCCACATCACGCCGCTTTCTCCCCGGCACTGGACAAGTAACCGGTGTCGCTTAAAGGTCTTAGTGTCTGATTTGTGGTAATCTTCACCCAACAGAAATGTTTCTAGGACATGACCTGGGATGCCGGCACGTAGACTGACAGCAACGGAGATGCTCCTACAACATGTACTGTGGGAGACCGCTGCCAGGGGGCACAGCCGCCTCCCCAGTCATGACCACGGTGTCCACATTCCACTCTGTGGCTTCCAGAGGAGACACCGGCTCCCCGGCCGGACCAAATTAGAGCGGTCACACTCTAAGAAAACATTTCTTGAAGTTCAAGGTGGGAGCAGGGAAAAGTAAGAGAGAAAGAAAGTAGTCCAGCTCAGGCCTCTCTGCACCTTGCTCAGGTGCTGGAAATTGTTTCACATGTGATCCAGGACAGAAGTGCCCCTGCACCTGGCCTCCAGAATGTGAATTGTTTGCCATGTTTCTCGCCCCTTTAAGGGGCCCCCACAGCCATGGAAGACCCTGAAATGTACCCGAACCTGCAGGTCAGTGTCTGTGCACCCCTCTGAGAAGCAGAAGCACCGGAGTTGGTCCAAACCTTCTCAACCGTGAAGTCCATGTTTTTAGCGCCCCTCCTCATTTTCTCTGCAGAACTGCTTAAAGAATAAACATGACGTGGGGTAACAACAAAGATAAAGAACACAGGCAGGTAGAAACTTAAATCCATGCTTAGAAAAACCTCTCTGACAGAAAAATAAAGGTTTTATTTCATAGGTGACTTTTCCTAATAATTTACAAAGTGGTGGAGATTATTGAAGTTACCATATATCAAATACTTTCATCAAGAAAATAAAAGGTTTTTGTTTCTGAAACCCAGGAATATTAATAAATCTTAGCCTTCTGAATGGAAGTGTTGGTCTTCTGACATACTCTATGTAGTCTTGCTCCAAAATACATTTAATTTCTCTCTCTCTCTCTCTGGTTGTTTTTGAGAAAGGGCCTCTCTGCAGTCCAGCCTGACCTTGACTCATTACGTAGTCCAGGCTGGCCTCAAACTTGCCGTGATCCTTTGCCTCAGCCTCCCGAGTGCTGGGATGAACCGGGCAGGAATCAGAAGCCTGGGTCTCAGAGGTAGGACTCGGAGGCCACACTGCCGCACAGAAGGCCGGCCCCGCCAGGGTAATGAGGCCGAAGACACATCGGTCTAGCTACGGGCACCGGTGACACAGCAGCCCATGTCTTGCTAGGTCACCAGAGGAGCCCTTCTTCCTCCTCCTCTGCACCAGCAGCGCCTCCTCTGGGCAGCAGGGTGAGCCTGGGAAAAGGGCCCCTTGGGAGTCTGTAGACCTCCTGCGGGGCGGCACAGGCGCCAGCCTCCCTCACAGCTCTGCGCTTCCTCTCACGTTACCTGCAGGACGCAGCAGAACAGCCCCAGCTGCTCAGACCCAGCGGCTGTCTGTCTGTCTGTCTGTCTGTCTCCACCTCGGTGATGCTCAGGCAATCTGGAGAGAGACGCTGCTTCATGGGCGCCGGAACCTGTTGCCATAAACTCGCGACCTGCAGTCGGAAGGCCCCTGCACCTCTGAGCCGAGTCTGTGGCAAGGAGAGGGCAGAACCCGCTCTCGGCCGTCAGCTTCACACGTGTCGCCCTCCCCGGGCTTTTGCCTCTGTCCTCTGCCTCCTTCGGTGGGAGAACATGGCGACCACGTTCAGGGCCACGCGGACGACCCCAGGAAGATCGCTGCGCACGTCTGCACGGGCGCTTCCCTGTCTGGCCACAGGTACCGGTCATCAGCTCCTTGGGCGTCCCACAGCGGACCAGGCATCTGCTCCAGCAGGAGTGCGCGGCCAGTTCCCGGGAGCCCCGCCGAGGGACGCAGCCGGCCGCGAGCTGCACCGGGCTGTGCACCCGTGCGGGACTTAGCGCGACCTACGGGTTCGCTCACCGACACTCAGACACCAGCAGGCACAAGGCTACTTCCGCGCATCCAGATAGGAGTTGGCTTAGTACATGAATAAACAGGATTGCAAGAAAATAACTTTTCAGGAATCTTCATGGCCCCATTTTGCACACAAATCACATATTAGTTTCGAACGGTTTTATCTTCATACTACAGGAGGGTGTCGGGGCTCCCTACCAGCCAGCACTCTGCTCGTTCACTGTGTTTTCTGCGTGTGCTTCACCTCGGTTCAGACAGTAGACATGGGTCAAAGTCACGGAGCCCAGAACCAGCCCCCATTGAATGGAGTAAAAGGCAGTGTTGTTATATCTGTTTAAAAATGCACAAGCAAAAAGTCTTTTAAGTGAAAAATAGGGACATGAAGTGTTCTTGAAAATGCAGTAAATGAAAGCAGCACAGCGGTGGTTCAGGTGGACCAGCAGGGAAATGAGCAACACGGAGCCGTGCAGCAGCTTCTGCCGGCAGCAGACGGAACCCTGAGCGCAAAGCCCAACCGAGGAGCCGGTGGAGTCAGCAGGGCGGAGGCAGAGCCAGAGTCAGCAGGGCAGAGGCGGAGTCAGCAGGGCAGAGGCGGAGTCAGCAGCAGAGGCGGAGTCAGCAGGGCAGAGGCGAGTACGGAGGGAGGCAGCCCTCTGATCGGAGTCCGGATCCGGCCCTGTCCCTCCCACTTGGCCGCGGTGCCCCCACCGTGCCCTCTTTCCTCCACAGAGCGCTAACTCAGAAAGCTAAGAACGAGTTTAGTAATAAATATACATTCCAAAAAGGCCTAGTGGTACTTACTTCAGCGTCAGAGTACTTACTTACTCTGAGAGTCCCGACCTCCACGGAGCTGCCCCGCGGCCCGAGTGCGTTTGGAGCTCACTCCACAGGACCCCGCGGCGCACAGGTCACAGAGGGGCGCACAGGTCACAGAGGGGCGCAGACGCCGTGCTGCAGGCGCGGGGCCGGAGCCCGAGTGGGGCGACCGCACGCTTGCCCACGACAAATTCGCCGTGCAGCTGCCCGGCGTCCTCACCCACGGTGTCCTCCTGCCAGGCCGGGCCATCTCCTCCAACACCTTCTCTGGGAGCTCGCCGCACCTTGCTCTCATCTGCAGCTCTGGGCATCTGCCCTGATCCAGTCGGGGTGGGGGGCGTTTCTCCCTGATCGTGTGCTGCGGCTGCCCCCGACAGCCTCCTCACTCTCAATTCCGTGCTCATTTTGACAAGATTTTCTTTTTAACCCAAGGAAAGCCTTGGTGGAGTGTAACGCTGGATCAGGGGCCTCACATTGACTGGGGCGGGCGGGAGGCGAGGTGCATGGGGCGGGGTGCTGCCTCTGAGTTTCTGGGCTCCATTTCCGTGCAGCGCGGCATGACAGCACACGGGAAGAGCTGCCAGCTGGGGCGTTTTCCGCCGCAGTTACACTTCTCTTGAGTTCTCTCTCTGACTGTGCAACGGTGGGGCCCAGAGCAAGTGCCAGGTGCTGCAGGGACAGAGAACACCTGTGTCGCACGGTGATAAATGCTCCCCTGCTCCACCCTGACCTGCAGCACACGAGAAAGGGCCCTGCCCGCCTGGGCTCCTAGAGGCCTTGGCCATCTGCAAATACAAGTCACGTGGGCCAGGGAAGCAGAGCTGCAGGGAGCAGAGGAGAGGGCCTGGTGGAGGACGGGCTGGGTTAGCAGGATCTGCCTGAGGGGAGAGGCGTTGCCAATGCCACAGGTTCAGGAAACAAGTCACTCTCACAACTGCAGCTTCGCCCCTCCACATTCCCAGGAGCCCGATTTCAGCCAGGCGAGTACCACCTGCTTTGATGCCTGGGCCACAAAGGAAGGCTAGCCCCTGGCTTCTCCCGTCTCCCACCCTGCTGCTCCCTGTCCCCAGGGTCGCCCAGCTGCGGGCTCCTCCTGCTCGGTGTATCTTCCGTGGCTTCTGACCTCCGCCTCCCGACTCACTGGCAGTTCCCACAGCTGAGGACTCCAGCGCTGCCACCACTACCGTAATACGACAAGAACCTCCGCACCAGTATTCTTACTTTCTGGTTTAAATGTGTTTCATACCAAAACAGTTATTTTCATGATTGTGAGCTTGCTAAAATAAAATCAGATTGCTGTTAAATTTTTTCTTAAATTTTTCCCTGGCTGCCTCAGGACCAAGTCAAATTCTTCTACATGGTTTAAACGACCTCAAAGGACCAGGCTTCTGCTGAAATCTCCATCTTGTGAATCTAATTTTCAATTCATTTTTTATGTATGTATTTAGATAGGAAAGTCATGATGCCAGATACTTGGAATAAAATGATGACTAACATAAACAATTTGCTTTTATGCTATCAAAGAGGGACAATAAATGAAGTTATTATCGACAGTTCTGAGAACTGTCTTGTGTTTATACTTCTGTTGTGTGAATGCCCTGCACCTTCTGAGGGTGGTGTGTGAAATTCAGGTTTGATTCATGCTCGAGTAAAATTCTTCCGATATTTTCTTTTTAAACAGGGTATTGTTAATATCCTGTCTGTTGTTCTACTGCTTCGGTGCTGCTGTCAGCTGTTGTAGATGAGCATGAAATTCCACTACAAGCCTAAGGTTTCTGATTCCTTTCTCAGCGACTCGGGCCGGCTGGGAGGGGAGAGACCTGAAGTGTCACTGGCCCAGGCGTGCGCACGGCTTAGATCCCACTGACAATTTCCACACGCTCGTGTCCAGCCAAAAGGAAGAGATTGCACGACAGTTCTGTGCCTGAACACGAGGAAATGACGCGGAAGAACAAGCAGCGAGTCCCCTACTCTCACCTAGACCCTGTGATGGGGGCCATCCCACGGGCAGCGAGCTCACCAGCGCTGCTGCGTTCTGTGCCAGCATCAGGCCGCCGGGGACAGGCAGCACCCCAGGCCCCCGGGCCTGGCAGGGCCACTGCCCGGAGCGCATCACACGCCAGGAAGCCTCTCTTCAATTACTGGATGTGTAAAAACGAAGGACTTTTTTTTTTTTTTTTAGTTCAAGCTGACTTGTGTAGCTCAAGCTGGCCCTGAGCTCAGCCTCGTACTCACAGCAATCCTCATGCCCCTGTCTCCAGAGTTCTGGAATCACAGGCGTGAGTCACCATGCCCGGCACTGTTGAATGTGGTTGCCAGGGATCAAACTCGGGACCTTGCGCTTGCAAGGAAGGTGCCAGAACCACTGAGCTAAATCCCCAGCCTACCTTTGATTTTTCTTATTCCTCCTGGATTCATCCTCCCTCCAGGGTCCCCACTAGTCTATCATTTGCTAAAGCTTGGTTGGCTCTGGTCTCCTCGGATCTTCCTTGAGTTCTAGAAGCACTTTACAGTGTCTGCATCTGTAACTTACAGAAATGACCTGAACACACAACCCACCAATACTGTCTGGAGTGAAATAAACCACTGAGGTTGATACATGCACGGGGCAGCAGCGGCACATATGGCCCAATTTAAATTTCTGATGGTGCATTGACTCTGTTCTGTAAATAATATCAAATCAGGTAACAGAAACTGAGGTTTACCATATTTTATACCTTAGTTCCTTACTTCCGTTCAACTTCTATACATTTTTAGAAATACTTATCAATATGAAGCTGAAAAACTTTATAAAGATATACATATATTACATTTAAAGGTGAAACAATTTTCTGGAAGTTTATTTCAGTTTTGAATGAGACCACTATTTAAATATCATTTAAATGTGGTGTATAAGCTCACTAGATTTATAAAAGAATAATAAAACTCTTAAAATTAGGCATGAAACCTTAAGGAAAACCAAGTTTTTAATGTGTAGCATCAAACTAAAGAGGTTTCTGACACTCTAACACCATCTGAGGACGTCTGACAGAAAGGGTCAGGAAAGTGCCCACCGTCTGCCCACTCACTCCTCCCTGCGAGGCTCATCCTCCTCCTGCCTGCGAGACAGAGCGACACCCAACCCACAGCCGGTGGGGCTGGGTCCGAGCCTGCAGAGCGGCCCAGGGCCCCTCTGTTCACCCCAGCTGCCCCTCCCTGCAGCAGCGAGGCCTGGGTCTCTACCTTCCCCTGAGCCCCTCGTGGGGCCCCAGAGGGCACTGCAGCCGCTGGCCTCGGAGGGCGTGTGCGGGGCCTCGGAATGACGCCTGGGGCCCGTGCTGCCTTCTGCCCCCCTCCCCTGCACCCCTGCATGTCTCCCCTTCCTCCCCACATGCTGTAAGCCTACGACGTACGCAAGGACCCAGACAGCGCGAAGGCAAAGTGTTCCCGAGGGGCCCAGGGAGCTGGGGGGACACCACGCTGACACCTCGCCAGCTCCCTCCAGCGTCTGATCGCCACCATCCCAGCCGGTATCTTGGGCCCAGCCACCCAGGCTGCCAGGCTTTCCAGGCTGCTCCATTTAGATTTTGTTCTTTATTTGACCTCGTATTTATCCCAGAGAAAATCTGAAGCAAGGCGCTTGCTCCAGGGTTGACCTGGTGCACACACTCCCAGGGAAGAACTCGTGTCCGTAGGACGCACCCACAGGCCCTCTGTCCTGAGGGCCGGGCAGGCAGGCTGCTGATACATGAAGAAGGCCAGCAAGTGTGTTTCTGGGGAGGAAATGCCCGTAACAGGCTTGCAGCCGGAGAGAACCAGGTCCACCTGAGGCACCGCAGAGGTAAGAAGTGTCGTTTGCAGAACGCTGGAAAGAAACCAACCACAGCCCGTCAGCAGGGTGGGGGTGCCACTCTGACCACCCACCTCCTCTCACGACTATGTGGGACACTGAGAGCCAGCCAGGGGCCAGAGCACCCAGGGTCATCTCAGGAGACCCCAGCCATAGCCAGCAAGGAGAGAGTCTGCACAAAGGCCTGTGCTAGTAAGAGTCTGCAGGTGGGGAAGAGGCAGAGACCGTGGCTTGGCTCTGCTGGGCTCCATGAGTCTTGCTGAACTCCTGCAGTTGACTTAATGAATTTATTTGCTTCCCAGTTACAGTGTTAGATACTAGAACACACAAATGGATAAGGAGGGGTCTGGCCTTTGAAGACCTCTCGTCTCATACACACGCACACACACACACACATACGACACACACAGAGCAGCATCTCGGGTGACAAGTATGATTATTTCCATGGGTCTGATCACAGACCAAGTTGGACAAGAACAGACGCACATCCAATAGTTCGGCTCAGTACTGACCTTGTGGGGAAACTCAGCTCGGTTCGCAACCAGAATCATAAAAGGAATTGAGTTGAGGTCCCCTTCTGTGTATAATATGCATTCTAAGATGTTTGGTCTATTTAACAATTGTGGATAGTGTGGGGGAAGAGCTGGGTTTAAAAGGCCCAGGACAGCTTTGCTCCTGAAAGGTCCTGCGCCGCACACAGCCCGGTGGGACCTGCACTCCCTCGGCTGTGAGGAGTGGCAGCGCTGCCACCACTCAGGGCTGGTCTGGAGACGGGAGGGCTGACTTATCTCACACCCCACGACTCGCGCACAAATCACTGGAATCTGTTTCTCTCAATGTCTGCGGAAGAGAATTACTGATCAAAGTCGGCTGCTTCCCAGAGGTGCGCCCCTCCCAGCACGGGACGAGGCCGTCTCGGGGACACCCAGAGGACATTTATAGGCACTTCCCAAGTGGCTCTTGTTCTCCGGATTAAAGACGAAAATTATCTCTCAACTGTCAATGTAACATCTTCCAGCAGCATGAAATTCTGTCAAACAGAAATTGAAGATGAATAAAATGAAGATGCACACGCGGGATTACTCCCATTGTGAAGCCGCGGTGCCCGTGCCTCGGACTCCACACCTCGCCGAGGCTCGGGAAATGGAGACGCGGCGTTCTGAGGCCCTGCGCGCTGGGCCGGGGAGAGGCTCGGACTGAAATGCCTGACAAGCGCCGCGAGCTCCGCGCAGGCCGCCCTGCCGCGCTCCAGGGCCGGATTACAGACGACTCGTGTGCATTTTGGGGTAATCAGTTATCGTCGCTCCGTGTGCAATGTACATTTGCATCAAAATGCAGTTTCTAACACCAGGACTGGAGGGGCCTGCGCAGACTGTTTTGTTTCGTCAAACTCCAGGGAGTGTCAGGTTGTCGGTTCAGTAAGGATAGGACGCGTGCCTGCACGGATGGCTGCTTTCTGAGAACGAGTCCCGGGCTGCAGAGGAGCCCTGAGCTCAGGATGCAGGATGCGTGGGCTGCACGCGTGTGGAGTTCTGCATCACCTGTCAGGCTCACCCTAAGTAGACACACACCCACACTCAGGCAACCAAAAAGGAGGACACTTCCGGCCCTTCACTCTGATGGTCGATGACCCATGAGGGGTAAAATTTCAAGAGCACATCGGAGGGGCCGCGCCGCCTGCCCGCAGGTCTCAGCTCTGGAAGCTGTCTTGGGCCTGCGGAGCAGGGAGGTGGTTACAAAGCTGCGAGCAGGAGGAGATGGGGAACAGAAGTAGAAAGTCATGCTAAATGCTTAGATATCAGAAAGTTCGTACTGAAATGGGAGGTGGGGTGAAATGAAAGCTTTCACATCATGGAAAAACAAGCTCTGTGTCCCCCACTTTACGTGTGGAATACTTTGAACTTACGCTTCTACATGTGCTTTTCTGGAGAAAGACATCATTTTCCCAGATTTGACAAGAGACCTGTGCATAAAAGCTAATGCACCTCTGACAGGATATATTGGAAGGATATGGAGTAGGGAGAGTATTCCAGTCCCAGAATTTCGTCTCAGTGCTTCAGCCACTGCCAATGGTAAGAAAAACTTTTCCCCTGGAGACCCTGTACAGTCCTTCTCTAGCTCACAACTGAAAATAAAGTTTTGAATATGGTCGTTGCCCTTACTGTTAGATACACTCTGAAAGCTGCCATTGTAGTTGTCTTTACGCTAACTAAGACGATTCTAGTTCATTTGTAAACTGCTAGTCATGACCTGTTAGACAGATGTCATGACCCCCTGCAGGACCACATCCTACAGCTTGAAGACACTGTTTTAACTGGTTACAGAGTGACAGATACAGAGGCAAAGAAATGAGGCAGGACACAGCTTGGGGAGAGGGGGACAGGGGGACACAGCTTGCTTCAGGCGGGGCCCAAGGGGGGCAGAGGAGGAAAGAGGAGCCGCTGACATTCAGGAAGTCCACGTAAGAGGAGCCAGCAGCAGCAGGGCAAGAACATGCCGGCGAGATGGAGGCAAACTTGAAAACCGCCTTTGCTGCATGGGGACAGGTACAGGCTGGGGGAGAACTGTGAATTCATGACCTGGAATGAAAGGAGACTTTAACAGCTTTCCTGTGCAATACTTGGGACCACTGTTTCCTCACAGACCCAAAGCTGGGCCTCCTTCATGCTCAGAAGATCTGCAGAATCAACAGAGGAACTTGCTTCTACATAACATCACCTCTCCAGGAAGCTTCAATCTTTCCTAAAAGATTTTAAGTCCCCAAATTGTATGAATTCAACAATAAACAATATTTCTAATAACAAGTAAACAGCTTAGCTTTCAGAGGATACTTTTAATGAGAAAGCTCCTAGGAGAGAGGTAGCTGTCAAATTGGGTGGGGAAATTACTCATGAATTGTTTTCCTTCTAAATTAACGGGAGCAGCTCTAGGTCAAGAGTAGCTTGAAGGGAGGTACAGTTGTCGAAGCTGAAAACCCTGCTGAAGGGTGCATCGGGCGCCTTGGAACAATTCAATTAGCTAATCACAGATGGCTGCAGAGAGGCAGCCTAAACTTTCATTTCACTAGCAAATGTCACAGCTAAGAAAATGTGAACTTTGGGAAATTGAGGGCAATTCCATGTGAAGGATAACTTCTGTTCTTGTCACGACTTCATAGGGCCAGATAAGGCAACGTGGCGCTGCATGAGGGGCTCTTGCAGCAATTAGAGGTGTTCGACAGGGAATCACCGGTGCTGTCCGGGGAGTGGGAGTCCAGAGCCGAGCACAGGCGCCTGCACCAGCGCACCGGAGCCCCAGGGTCTCTGGGGCCTCTGCAACAACTGGGGCATTGAGCGGCAAAGGACTGCAGAGCCACAGGATGACTGGTTAGGTGGAGCTGAGCACTGATTCACAAATGCATCCAGAAAGAGCGCACCCCAGGTCCAGCTGCTGAGCACTGTTCTCCAGAGAGTGCGCCGGACTCCTCCCAGTATGTGGCACTGCTTCCGTGACATATGGGCTGGAATTGTGATACAGGACATTGCCATTGACCTAAGACACTTGCAACTTAAGTGTGGTTCAAAATTGCTACTGAGCACCAGAATTCTTTGATAGGACATAATAATTTCTTCGGAAGAGTGGACACATAGGCAGTCACATAAAACAGAGAACATTTGCAGGCATTCTGAGGTGGAGGAGACCACGCAATCCTTCCGTGGACAGCACAGAGCTAATTTGTGAGACACCACTGCACAGACTTCAGTCTCGTGTGGAAAATGGGCTTTTCTGTTTTACAACGTAAGAACTGATAACGCAGTTCGTGCTCTCAGCTGGGCTGTGGTGGGGAGAGAGGTCATGTTTAGGAATCTCTAGAGGGACTTTCCTTCATACTGGACCACAGCATTTGCTTTACACACTTAAAAATGTACAAATCCAGTTTCATCCTGTTGCCAATAATATGGTTTGTATATTTCTGTTTCATTTTGTTGCTCCTGCTGCTGCTTTGTTACTATTCTACTTTTTAAAATTCAAGTAACTGTTTACAAAGTACTTTTTTTTAAATAAACTCAAATGATTTTTTACCAGTCCAAGATTGTCTTTGATAGAAGAATTAATGAATAATTTACAGGTCTCTGTAAGGAATGAAAAAATTAAAAGAATGTTAATTTTCTAGTAGCTCATGCTTAAAAAGTCCCATTAGATTTTGCTGAAGTCTTGAAAATTTTTTCCCAGGAGGAGGAGAAGACAACATTTTCCTTGCAGGACTTTGGCTGGTGACTTTGGCTGGTGGCTTGTCAGAGACAAGCAGACCCAGCTGCCACCCTTTCTTACTTTGTGCTGGAAGCAGAAAGGGACTTGGCATGTCAGCTGGCCACACCGGAACCATCTGGGCCGGGGTCCTGAGTGTCCCCGGAAGGCCCGAGGAATGCAGCCTGTGGGAGGCCTTTGGGTCCCTGGAGGTGGGAGAGCGGACCAGGGGATCCCAGCCACCAGCACCTGAAAATCTGTGCCAAAACCTCTTTATAAGTTTCTTATCTCGGGTGTTTTGCTACAGTGATGGAAAGCTGACTAGTGCAGAACGTGCGTGGTTTCACTAAACTGGCAGAGGACAGCAGCTCCATCTGCTGTATGTAGGACGCCAGAGCTGGCGAACCTCACCACCAGCCCCACACGGGAGCAGTTCTGACACACTGGGGCATCAGCAGCAGAATGCTGAGGTCTGCAGAGAGCCCAGCCCTGACCTCAGAAGTGAAACAGAATCAGGAAAAAACCACTAAGATTCCTTTGGAGATTTTTAATGTAGCTTTCCTGGTGCTCCACCTACTGAGAAGCATGTAGGAGAGAGAAGGCAGTGTAACAAGTCCCTTCCTCACCGTATAAACCACATCTCTCTGAGGAGGAGATTCCTGTATCCGTGGCAACAGATGTACCAATATACGCATGCATACATATGCATTATGCATCTATATCTTTATTATTATAAAGGTGCACATAGTTAAATACATAACTCCTGGCTTTCATGTATATCCCAACAGCATTAAGAAAGACTGGCTTAAGGCCCATTTCTTATTAGAAGTTCTTTATCTTTGGAGAACATGTCCTCCAATGCATAACAGAAAATGCCCAAATGGAGAATGGACTCTTTTCTGTTCCTGTCGTTCCTGTTATGGGATAGAGATTCCTGTGAAAAACTGATAGACGAGTTCATGTACTTGTCAGGGTAACTACTCATCAAGGGACATCTAGGGACAAAGTGTCAGGTCTCAAGGTGACGGGACAGGAGAGCCCAGGCCCGCTCCACAGGCACCCCCACAACCTCTCAGAGAGGTGAGGCGCGCCTCTGAGACGGACAGCGGACTCCCTGCTCCCCCTGAGGACACGCCTGGCGAGATGCTCTGCCCTTCAGCAGCATCGGTGTGGCTGTTGACTGAGACCTTTCCCACAGGTACTAAAAACAGTCTAACTCGAAAGGTGCTTCCTCGGAGACTACGTGGTTTTAAAGTCCACCATAAACATTCAGGACGGCTCCCCAGAGGTGCTGCTAACATCAACAACACCCACTGAAGTGAATCACGGAGTCGTTCCCTCTGCAGTGGCCCCAAGGAGATGGCAGCGACCTTCCCAAGTCGGTCTTTTCTGTCCTATGCTGGCTGTCACAGGGGTTTCTTCCTAAGTGGTCTTCAAGTTACTATTTGAAATAAGCAAGTTAGTCTTGGAAATGCCATCAAAATTCAGTGTACACTTATTAGATAATTTCCTAGAAAGAAATCAAAACTTTCAAAAATTGTCTGCTAAGATCTAAAAATCCCAAATTCTAGTTCATACTTTCATATCCACATAGTAATCCAGATAATTGTGCTATATTACTATTTCTGGAGTGACTCATTTTACTCCATCTTTCTAATGGATTTATGTGTGTTGAATTAACACTGCTTTGATTAGATTTCTTAAGCATAATTTGCATTTTCAAACACCACATTCAGACATAAGATAGCAGTGAGTCTAAAGGATAACAGCATGGCGTCTATGGAGGTCTCCAGTAAACAGATGAGCAGACATTATTCTTGTGTTTAGCAGATTAACAAGTCAACATAGGGACCTTGGAACGATGCAATATGACTCTGGGAGAAGGATAAAAGTTTTGAGGCATGTAGACTTTCCTTTAAAGTGAGTTTTCCCACCCATTATAAATGAATTTGGGGGTACAGTGTCCAAAGTTTGTTTCAGCTAGGCTGACTATAAAATTTGTCATCCAAACTAGGATTTATACATATTTATCTATATGTATGTATACAAAATTAATTTTACTAAGGAGAGTAGAACTGTTTTCCATGACTTGGTGTTTGGAGTTAGTGTTTCTCGGAGGCGGCGTGGGCCAGTGGGCCCTGCGGACGTCTCGGCTCACAGCGCCCCCGGGAACCGCCTACATATGTGTGTGGACCTCTCTACTGCTTGGCTGGTACCAACGTGCTTCTCCCAAACTTAGACAGCTTTCAAGTGGGCGAGCCGTTAAGAACGTGGACTGTGGGCAAAGCTTCTTGGGTTGAGTTCCGGCTGCTCTGCTCCTCAGCTGAGAGATCTCTGACCACTTCTGTTTCTGGTTGGAGCTGTCAGGCCTTGTCCAGGAAGAGCTATGCACGCAGCGCCCACTGTCCCCTTGTTTTCCTCTCTCCTTCCACTTGCTCGATTCAGAAACTCCAGATTTCTCTATATAGAATGAGTGGAATAATGTCAAGTTCAAAGAGATAGGTGCAAAATATCATAGCTTTATTTTTTCCCATCTACCCAAATTTCCTCTCGCACCAAGATAATACAAACCCAAGCAACTCAGCTGATCTGGTCTTGTCACCAGAGGCCACTGGACACATGAAAACTCTTTTCCCTATGAGTGCACTGGAGCATTTGGCTGTGCACAAGAATTAGCTCCTCTCCTAGGCGCTGATCTTTTTGAAAAGTGTCATGTATTCTTCAAATGACATGATACATGTGAAAACTTGAAATTGCAAAGTATTCCAGAAATGCAGGTCATTTCCATAACAGTTGCATTCGTCTTCTTGCTACTAGCACTGGACATGATGCCTGTTACGGTTTAAATCTGGATGTCTCCCCAAAGCCTACGTACTCTCACAGCTTGGGCTTTTGGGGGTGAGGGCTTCAGGGGTACATGCTGCTTGTCAGTGGATGGGTCCACCCATGATTTTACAGCGAACGGTGATGCGGGGAGGGAGCCTGTGCGGCAGGGCTGACTCAGCGTGGGCCTGGCCTGGCGGGCTCTGTCTCCCTTGCTCCCCACGGTTTCACTCACTTCCTGTTCCTTTGCTGTGAGCTGTTTCTCCTCTGCCCACCCCTTTGCCACGCCACCCTATGAGGAAGCCAGCTGACTGCAGAGTGACATCTCTGCGAACCCCGAGCCACCATAAACTCCCCTGTCTCAGTTTGCAGGTCTCTGGCACTTTGTCCCTGCAAGGAGGGCAGTAACCGAGCCGATGGCTCTTCTTGGCTAAAGTAAACCATCATTGCGTCTAGCTATCTGAGGTGACATTTTCAAGTATTAGACTTTACTAGTGCCAATAGACATCTTTTCCTGAACAAATATTTTGTTTTCAAAATATTTGGAAGAGGAAAGCAGGATAAAGACAATACATTTGACTCATTAAATATTTCACTAAAAAACATTTATCAAGGGCCTATATTGTAGGTGTCATGCTTATGTACAGGATACTAAACTCATTTTAAGAGTATGACCTTTGGAAAAGGGAATGCTTAGTGGCAGTTGTGTTATAGGAAGAAGATAGAACTGTAATACACAAATTTAATATAGCACAATAAGTTCAACAAAGCAGATTTGACACCACCTGAATTTTACCCTATTGTCCCGGTAATTTTGCTTCTTGAAATATATACCTTCTCCCCCTCTAGTGGTCATTACCTGAGTCCATGTTGCCTTGGGCTGTTTGCAATAACATCTCAAATTCTCTCAGCACACCCATTCAGTGTCACCCTTGAACTCACCACTATTTTTTCTTCTATTCTGTAATCTAAATTACTTTTAAAGATGGCAAGACATTCCTATTTAAACCTTTCAACGGCTTCATCTTACTTTTTAAGATAAAAATAAAATCTTTCAAAATATCTTCTCTCATTTCCTTTCTTTTATGCATTATTCCATTCAATAATATGAAACATCTTCAAGTTCCTCCAGCTCATTGGTATTCTGTTTGCCTGGAGAGCATTCTTTAGATCTCAGTTTAAATGTCACTTTCTCTGAGAAATCTTCTCTGATCCACTAACCCAAGGTAAGTGCTCCTGCCACCTATGTCACTGCAAGTGTCATATTTTAAGTTGTTAAATAATCTTCTCCATGAGAAGTGGAGTTTTCCTCCAGCTTCTTGGGCATGCAGACTGTAGGAGCAAAGAATCCCGCACAGAGGAAGGCCTCCGTGTGGCTTGACACTCTGTGACAGTGTGTTGAAACTGTAGAGCCCTGTACTTTCATTTTGTGAGTTTAGTGGCTGGTTCTGCCTCGCACAGGACTTAAAACAGACACTTAGTAAACATGCACAGGTTAAACAGACAATCACATGAGCAACTTATCTCCCATTTAGTTTTCTTGCCATGGAAATATAAGACCTTGGCATCAATTTGCTTAGTCATTAGCTTCCTTCTTCAGTCTAGGGATCCTATTTCAGATATTGAAACTGTGGCGAGGTTGCCTCATCAACTCCGGTTTCCTGTGTTTCCTGTGACCTTTCCTTTCTTCTCTGTGCTGCCTTGTTGGTCTCCCCAGGGCCGCTTCCCCCTTCCTCAACCAACATAGCAGGAAAAACAGATTTTAATGGTGCTGTTAGTCTAAATGAGTAACTGACCAAATGCAAATTTGCAAATACAGATTTTTTTTCCTCTGAAAGATTGAATACAAGTGAAAGGAGACCAGATAGTAAGCAAGAAGACTCTTTTATTAGAGAAAAGACAGTAAAAGGAATTGAGATCTACCAGCAGAGAGAGGCTGAAGGAATTTCCATGAGGCTATCACAGAAAGATTAGGGTGGGTACAATGTGCTGTCCATAAACTGGGGACCTCTCTAACTGAGGACTGGATAACCAGAAGATCCCGAAGAGGATCCTAGACGGAGACAGAACGCTCCGTGTGAACAGAAAACCCTGGACAGAAGAGAAGAGAGGGCAGCAACTTCAGAACCCTGGACAGAAGAGGAGAGAGGGCAGCAACTTCAGAACCCTGGACAGAAGAAGAGAAGCGCATCTTCAGAGCCCTCCCGCAGCGGCTACAAACAGTGGGCTCCTTCTGATGGGAGGACAGCCTGGAGACTTAGGGTCTAAGCAGCAACAAGGTTGGTCCAGGGGCTTCAGCTTCTATATTGATTACCTGATCCTAACACCGTAACGAACTTGTGATATACGGAAATCAACATTAAGAAGCATAGTTTGTATCTGAGTCAACTTTTCTTTTCAAATCAAGACTCGCCCAATGAAGAAAGCTTTTAAATACTAGTACGAACACCTCACCACATCCTGTACCAACCTATCCACATACCTGCTTTGATTATCACTCGTCTGGTGCACATCACTTCCCTGGACAACTTCCTGCTTCCATGTTTACCATTTTCTGTCGCCTATGACTCCTTTATTATTCATCAACTCATATATGTGATCGGTATAACCACATTAGAAATGCTATTTAATTAGGTTGCAGTACAATATAATAATTTCAGGCATAATATATTTTTGTTCCAATCCACTGTATATTGATTTTACAGTTTAACTGAATGCGAATTAACTTCCTTTATGATCAATCTACCAACATATATGCCTGTATGTATATGTCAGGAGGAAGTTAATATTCTGCTTATAGAGGAATTAGTCATTTATTTATCAATTAAAATTTAGAAAACTGCATTTAATGACCTCTTTCAAAGCAAAATTGTCTTGCAACAAAATTATCTTCTTCATTCTAAAATTCTATGAAAAGCTATTTGATTGATGAAAACCAAAGCAAATAATAAAAGTTAAAGTAAAACAGAAAGCACATTTGATGATGAATTTCACTGTGCTATTCTGAGGGTGACAGTAGAATTGAGCCTTTTCTAATCTACAGGTAATAAATTGTTCCTGTACTGAGACACGTGGTGGTGGGAAGTAAAAGTCAGAGCAAAGGACGAAGTCACATCCTGCTGAGAAAGAATTGATCTTGATGGATTTTCATACTCTCACTAGTAGGATTCACAAGGACTTCAGTGTCCTGGGGCCAAAGTCGGTGCAGTTTGGATCTGGCAGGAGGGGTTCTTAACATCCTGAATCTCTCTGTCCAGAGCTCCTGTAGGCTAAAAAAGAGAGCTTGTCCTGAAACTCCTGTTTACGGTGAAACTGCAAGTCACAGGTGTAAAGCAAGCAAGATGAAGATGTCTACGAGGAGCAGAAAATTTTATTTTGAAGTATTTTTTAATAGTAAGTATGAGCTTTATACCTTTGATCCTGTGAGATGGTCATTATTTTTCATCTTAATTTTTATCTGTGGATTCTGAGCACTTTACAGTTTCTTATCCCAATTCTAAAATATCTTCTGCTCTTTCAGTTGCACGTGTGCACGCACGCGCGCACATGCACATGCACACACACACACCTCTCTAAGCCTCACATTTCTTATCTGTAATTCTGTAATATTGATGACATTTACAATATCTTTGCAAAGGGGCTTTACAAGATACTCTGTATAGCACATTGTCCAGAATATGGTAAGATTTCATTAAATCTTAGCTATTAATATTACTACTACTGCTACTGAGATTAAGTGCATACGTGATAGCCCTGGAAGTGACAGTGTGCAGCACTTTAAATACATCCGGTCCTGCTCTCCTGGCAGAGTGCCTCGAGCCTGACTCTGGGACACTCAGATCAGGCCGTGTATTGTATAGTGACTCTCTGGTGCTCTCTGACATCTTTAAATATTTTCTACTGGACTAAATTGGACATATGGCACCATGTGTCAAAAGGCTTATTTCATAAGAAAAGTTGTGAAGGGCTGCCAGCTTTCAAATCCAATCGATCAGAGACCCTAATGGCTCTCAGAGGACAGACTGTGTGTAGCAGCCTAAGCACAGCACAGTCCGCTTTGACTGAAGCAAAGTAATCTGAACTCATGAGTGCCTTAGAAGAGTTAGTATTCACCTCTTCATAACTGCTAGGAGTTTACATGGAATTTCTCATTCAGTCTTCATGACAGCAACAAAGAACAGACATTTTATTTTCTTCATTTTATGGAGGAGTGAAAGTTTCTAAAATTTGAGATCAGTGCAGCCAAGCAAACAGACGGGAGGTCAAGTCCAGCTCCCAGGTGAGGTCATAAGAGTTAGGCCAAAGTTAATGCACTAAAGAGCAGCGATTTAAATGAGATAATTCAGCTTAAATAGTGAACATTAGAAATAACTATCACAAACTATTAGGTAGTAAAACAGAAAAGGATTCAACCTGGCTTCTCAGATCCCAACGTGCTTCTGAACCTCAGCACACATTCCCTCCCTGCTGAAGTCTACTTTCTCTGCTTTACGTTTTAACTGCTAGTCTGGAGCCAGGTGCTCAGAAAATCTTTAAAAAGACTATCCTTCCTCTTTTCCGTCATTAAGGAAGGTGTGGTGATGAGTATTGACGCACTGGGTGAGCACACACTGAGGATCCGTTTTAAGTACTAGACTAGAAGAGAAACAACAGACAAAATGCTAGCAAACTTCAAGTTATCACAGCCATCAGTAGTCTTTTTAAAAATCCCTATGGCGCCAACTCTGTAGAGCCTAATGGATCGCTAAACCAAACTTCAAAGATAAAAGTTACGGCTGGACGTGTTTTCCGTTCACTCTGCTGCTAGAGTATATGAAACTAGGAAATTCACTTGTAAAAATAAATACATAGTCAAAAAGTCAAACAAATTTCTCTCACTCTACTACGAAAGATAAAAGATACTATGAACAGCTATTACTAAAATATGTTAATGGATATATGACCTAGACCGATTCATATTGGGGCATATAATGGGAGGAGAGAGGTAAAAATTGAGACTTCTTCATAACATAGAAATAAATGAAAACAACTTATGGACTGCACCAAAGGGAGTATTAAAGGAGACATTTACAGTGATAATGCATGTCTGAAAAAAAGAAAAAGTAAGATTTACAGATTTAGCTCAGTGGCACCATGCCTGCCTTGCAAGAGCAAAATCCTAACTTTGATCTTTGGTACTAGAAGAAGCAAAAAGGAAACAATATCTCAAATGAATAATTTTAATTAACAACAAGAAAGAAAAACTGAACGCATTACAACTAAAGTTATCAAAGGGAAGGAAGCAGGGGACGGGGGAAAAAAAAAGGGAAGGAAGCAATAAAAAATGAACAGAAATAATCAGACAACTATAAGGAAAATAAAGTTTTTTGAAAAATGCAGAACAGGTATACTTTATCAAAAGAAATAACATAAAAAGAATCAAATAAATAAAATATAAATAGAAAGATTAAACCTTACAATAGGTTCCCCAAATGTAAAAAAGCACAAGACATTATTATAAATAATCATATATCATCAAACTGAATGACTTTGAAACAAGGAATAAATTCTTTGTAACGAACAAACTTTAAGCTTGAGTCAAGGAATCACAGAATGCCGGAATAGACCGACAAGAAATGCAGAGGTTAAAGTGACAATCACAGCCTTCCCCAGGGGGAAACTTCAGAATAAACAATTTTACAGCTAACTACTATCAAGTGTTTTAAATATGATTAACAATAAAACTTCTTAGACTCTTCAAGAAAATAAGATTAGAAGGGGAGCTCCTGAACTTGTTTTATGAATTCAGAGTCATCCCCACACCCATGTTAGACAATAGACTGCAGGAAATTATAGTCCACTATCTGATCGACATAAATGTAAATGTCTTCAATAGAAATACTTGCAAACAGAATTCAACAGCACATCAAAAAGATTTTACACTATGTACACGTGAGATTCAAGGATGATTTGACATACACAAATCAAGGAGATGCAGAAAGTCAACAGAATGAGAGATAAAAAACTAAGATCATTTCAACAGTTAGAGAAAAGGCCTTGGGTAAACATCAGCATCCACTCAAATTAAAGCCTCTCAAGGAAAGGCATATACTGTAACTTCATAACATCAATCCCACACCTAAGTCAGGTCCATAGCCAACACCAAATGACTGGAAAAAATGTAAACCTCCTTCCAAGATCTGGCAAAAATGTAGGAACTCAGAGTACTGTGACTGCTAAAGAACGATCCGATGACAGAAAAGAAAGGGAAGCCATCCAAATCAGAAAAGGACAAGCCAAACTGAAGGAAATCTGAAGAGTCAAATATAGTTTTTAAAAAGCTTGTAAGAACTAACTAACAAATTCAATAAAATTACATAATCAGTACACACAAAAAAAACTACACATTACTTTGAGTAGTATGGATATTATGGCAATGTATACAATTCTGATCCATGAATATAGGATATCTTTCCACTTATTTTCCTATTCTTCAATTTTTTCCATCAATTTTATGATTTCAAGTGTCATGTCTCAAATTACCTGAAAAAGATATTTGAAACATAATCCTATTTCCAATAGCACCATGAAGAAAAAAATACTCAGGAATAAATTTAACCAAAGAAGTGAAAAATGTGTACACTTGAAATCATAAAATTGATAGAAAAATTGAAGAATAGGAAAATAAGTGGAAAGATATCCTATATTCATGGATCAGAATTGTATACATTGCTATAATATCCATACTACTCAAACTAATGTGTAGTTTCACTGGAATCTTTACCAAATTTCAAAGATAATTTCTTCTGTTATTTTTCAATGTCAGAAACAGGAAAATCAATTCTCAAATGTAAGTGGAAACACACACAGAATAATCAAAGCAATTCGCAGAAAGAGACACAAAGCTAGACACAGCACAGCCCCTGATTTCAAGCTGTAGTATAAAGATATGTTAATCAAACAATATGCTCCTCAGATGGAAGCAGGCAACTAGACCTACAAAACAGAATGGAGAGAACTGGAAAAAATCTCAGGTAAATTCAGTCTCCTAAGATTTGACAAGTACATCAAGACTATACAGTGAGAGAAGAAACATCTCTAACAATGTTAGGAAATCTAAATATCCTGCAAAACGATGAAACTGAGTGCTTGTCTTTCTTCATGCATAAATCTCAGAATAGATTTAAAAAAACATAAATATAAGGCTTGAATTGTAAAACTCCAAGAAGAAAGCATAAGGGAAAAATGAATTTTGCAATGGCTTGGACAAAATAAAAGCAGACTTCCTATGACGTGCAGGTACCTCGCCGCGGTGTAGCTATCCAGTGAGAACAAGGTCAATGTCAAACTCGTGCATTTCCACGCTTACTGTAGCGCCTTTCACCACAGTCACGAAACGCCACGATCTAAGTGAGGAAGGAGAAAACGCGTCTTCCATAGAGCTACACAATGGAGCACTCCTCAGCCATGCGAGGATCGAAATCCCATCGCCTGCAGCATGCAGAGAAATGAAGGTCATTTGCTCAGGAATCCAGTCAAGCGCAGAACAGCTGGCAGGCGCGGCATCGTCCGTGTAGAATCCAGGGGATTCTCACTCACACTAAGGGCGGCACAGTGGTGACCATGGGCTGGGAAATGAGGAGGAGGAAAGGGAGGGAAACACTGACCCGGGCGCTCGCTCCCGGGATGTGGAAGCCGGCCCTGAGCTGGCAGCCCTGGCACCGCAGCGTGGCCGAGGGTTCTGTGCCCACAGCGCTCGCGCCGGAAGAAGAGCGAGCTCGGGCTGCGGTGAAGGTCGGTAAAGCACTCGCCTAGCGTGTGAGGACACCTGGAAGAAACGGGTTTTGAGTTTTTCCACCACGGAGACAGGATGAATAGTTGAGAAAATTAATAGGTTTACCCTGATTTGAACATTAAACAATACATAAATGTAATGAAACGTCACGTGATACTCGGCAAATATGTATAATTTTTATGTACTACCTACAAATTTCTAAACTTTCGATTTTCACCTATTTTATTTACATAAAATGGACTAAAATTATGTAACTTGTCTTGCATTATTGAAGCACTATTGCATTTAAATTTTTTTATGAAAAGAAAACAAAAGGTACAGATGGGACGTTAACGATATTAATTTATCAATCCACATAAGGATAGTAGTTACATTATTCAAAGACCCTCAGCACTTATTTCTTGCTTATTCCACATGTAAAACTAGAATATATATATTCCTGTTTTTACTAATGTTTTTGTAAAATTTCTGGGTTGAAATAAAATTTTTGTGGATAGAGTGTAAGAAAATGTTATTAAAGGGCCGGGGATTTAGCTCAGTGGTTCCGGCGCCTGTCTTGCAAGCACAAGGACCCGGGTTCAATTCCCCAGTAACCACAAAAAATACTGGGCGTGGAGACTCACCCCAGCAGCAATCAGCACCACATACCACAGTGCTGGGCATGGTGGCTCACGCCTGTAATCCCAGCACTCGGGAGGCAGAGGCAGGAGGATCGCTGTGATGTGAGTTGGAGGCTGAGCTCAGGGCCAGCCTGAACTACAAAGTGAGACCCTGTCTCAAAAAAAAAAAATGTTATTAAAGTCACAAAGCATGAAAGCTATTACATAATCAATTTAAATTATGCTTATCAGATTAAAGACTGACTTAATACATTGTCCTTTTTATCATCTGCCTAAAACTGCATGATCTTTCATTTTCACTGTCTGCTAGCTGATATTCAAGACAGATAATGTACACAGATGATAGATAGGTGGGTAGATAAATGGATGGGTAGATGATCTCCCTTTCACTGTTAAGCTAGCCAGTCTTTTTGTACTAAATACATGAAAAAATATTATTGAATTATTTTTTACACACCTTGAAATGACATATCTTTAAATAAGAAAAGTGTTGGTCCTACTCTGGTTTCAGTACTACTTACAGTTATCATAATTTTTTTAAATCTCTATTTGTCCAGTTGTCAAAATCACAAGGAAAATTGTCCTTAGAGACCCCTGTGCTTCATGTGTAGTTTATCCAAATACCTCTGTGTACTTTCTCTTCCATTTCTTTTCTTTTGGTACCCTTGAAATTTGAGAATTACTTTGCAGCGAAATGGTCTTGGGCACATTTGGGGGCCAGTCAGGATTTACAGCTGTAAATCTCACAGCCAGATTCCAATGGCCGCCAGTATTTCTCTAACTCGGCCCTATCCTACCCAGGACAGACCATCACCCTGCAGTCTCTGCTTTTTCTCATTTGAGTCTATAGGACTTCCACAGTCCCGAATGTATTTCTTCCAAAGTTATTTCTGTTGGTGAACCTGCTTGTGACAATACTAAAAATAGGTAGGATACAGAGTACGGCTGCCACTATCTGACTTTCCTTTCTTTAATCTGTCTCAATTCTTCTTGAGCTTTTCCTCCAGATTTGTGGTATCAGTTATACAGTACACTTCATTTTGAGTTGTGACTTTTTTCTGCATTATCATAGGCATTTTAGTTCATAATGGCTTTATCATGGTGCTGGCTGAAGCTATCTAAGTCTAAAATCATTTTAAGTTACTTTAACAATAATCTGAAAGGAATAGCAATGACCTCACAAAAATTCTCCTTTTTAAAGATGCTCCAAAAATTTTTTTTAAAAATCACACTTTCAAAACAATCTGATAATTGGAAAGGTCAGAAGCAAACATTTTTCTTTAGAAACCCATCCTCTGACTATTGAAAATCCACTTTTGCTTCCCCCTCCGTGTCCCTGCGTGCTTTCCTGGGGTGGTCTCCACGGGGAGGTGCCATCTTAGCCATCTTCCTGGAAGGCCTGTGCCACAAGTAGATGAGAAGTAAACTTCAAGGACAGCAGGGACCACTGAGCAGGGTGCAGAAATTTGTCTGCAGCTATAGCAGAAGCACTTGCTCTGGACCCCCAAACAGTGTGTGTCTCTTGGTGCCTAAGATGACTAGAAGTCCCACTCAGAGAACACATCCGCTTTTGTTCTAAGACGGTAACAGCAAACCTTTGAGACCGGTGTCCAAACTGCAGTCTCAAACCCATAAATTCACCACAAAGCACCAACTCTGCAATTAAACTAAGTACTGAGGTTTCAGTTTAGGAAAACCAGCTCGTCTTCTTGGCTCACATGCCAACAGAGGGGGGGTGTCCCTGCCTGCCGTGGCACATATGCCATATACCTCTATAGCCCTGACTCCTCAGATCTTCCTAAGAAATGTCATGTTGGAGGTCAGGTTTGACTTATCTTTACCTTGATAGAGAAGGTGGACACCTGTATTGTGGGGTTACCCACATGCATCCTGTCTGGGATCCCCAAATGGAAAGGTCACAAGTCCCAGAAGTTCACAACTTCCCATTCCATTGTCATGCAAATATCTGAACAGAGGCCATGTAAGTTGGTGAAGAGTCCTCTGGAGAAGTTTGCCAAACTGATGCTGTAGAGATTGTGGCTCAAGAAGTAAGAATTCAACTAGATATCTGAAAAATATTTTTTAGGGTTGTGGACTTCTAAAAATGTAAAGGAAAAAAATCTAATGGAACTTAAAAGTCATTAGCATTAGATTAAAAATTCCATTTTCTAAAAACAGAGAAATGATCAATTCAACAGACATACAAAGCAGAGAGTTGCTTTCTTCTCTTAGACCATTCCCCATGTGACAGTGAATCCTTCAGGGTTTTAGCTGATTGCTTTGTTCTTAAAATGACGGCCTCTTGCATTCTGATAAAGCCACCTCAGAATTACATAGGGTTGGGTCTTCCCAACATGTGTCAAATTTTGTATATTTCTGTGAATACAAATCTTTTAAGGGGAGGGAATGTAGCTCAGTGGTGCTGAGTCTTCCTAGTAAAGATCCTGAGTTCAATTCCCAGTACCAGAAAGGGGGAAAACAAAACAAAACAAAACAAAAAAATAAAACAAAACAAAAATCCTTTAAAATGGAGAATATTTAGAAGCATATAAATGTTTGAGAATCAAATTCATAACACATCTATTTTCGTTAAGTAATCTCTGTGTATTTGAAGTTTTATTAGGTGATGACATTGTAGAGGTTTTGGTATATTAGAATAGAGTTAGTGATACATGTCATTTTGTTTTACATTTGTGATGTATATAGTTTGGAGCATTTAAAAGAATTTAATTTTCATCATATATGTTCAAATTATCATATACACAAAAGTTATTTAAGTGCTTGTTAAAGTTAATTCAGAACTGAAGTATTAGCAAGTATAACTTTAATGAAATTGTAAATTAAATCAAATATTTTCCAAAGGCAATTAAGTGACTCATAAAATTTGCTAAGTTTTAGATAGAATAATACAAAGGGTAATTCAAACAAAGGCTTTTTAAAACAGAAGATAGGACCTGATTTTCATACCTACAATAAAAATTTTAAAGCAAAGTAAAACTGAATTGATTTTTCTGCATACAAACCACCTCCAATATCACCTGAAAACTCTTATTAATGTGTGAACGGCAAAGGCACCTTTGTTTTTATACAAATTCCCTGCATTTCCTAGTGCAATGCCTGTTTCAGCAAGAAGGAAAGTGCTGCATCATTAAAATCCCTCCGTAGCCAGTGCGTGCCTTTACCCGGGGGTTTGAGGTGGGCAGTGGTTGGCAGTGAAGAGGGCACCAGGCAGTTGGCATGACCTGGGAGGAATGACTTCACTTGCCCACCGTGCAAAGAACCTGTTCAGAGCACGACCGGCTGTACATCACCTAGGACAGATCCACATTCAGCCTCCGACTTCCACTGCACGGTGAGATTCTGACGGACTGCCAGACTGCTGCCCCAAACCAAGAAAATCCAGCACACTGCTGAAATGACTGTATGCAAGGAGCCAAAGCTACACCAGCGACATACTCCAGGCTTCATGGACTCATCAGCAGTCACTCCGTGGGCACCCACTGTGTGCCAGCTCTGAGCTGCAGGGGTTAGAAGGACACACGCAGCCCTGTGCACCCTCATCCCTTTCCATCTAGACAGAGGTCAGTGATTGCTTAGCCAGGTTACAGTTCAGGCGATGGGAGCCCCCACGGGAGTGAGGAGGGCAAAGAGCTCCAAGCCAGTCTGGAAGGGTTCAGGAAAAGCCTCAAGGTGAAGAGCACTGGTGTTGCATCTGTTTATTTGATGTTACAAGAAGAAAAAGTAAATATGACTTTTCAATAAATTCCAAGTTTGTTTTGGATGCTGGAAAGCAAAAGGAAAACAAGCCAGGAGTAAAATCCTCCTTTGGCACCATGGTAAGGAAGTCATTAAATATTTGCCTTACTGGACGGACAAAGCTCAAATTTTAGATTTTGAGAGAAAGGTAAATAAGTTGTAACTCCCCATGTGGTATAACGGAGCAGGATAAATAGAGAGGTTTGGCCCAGGATAGAAGAAACAAGTGTATAAGACCTGCTTCCGGTTTCAGAAGCTTGGAAGCCTTCAGAAAACCTGGACACTTGGAAGCAATGACCCAAACTGGGTCCTTGTAGCATGTGAAACTGCTCCCTGAACATGGAGTATGTGGAGCTAGAAATGCTACTGAGTAGCAGAGCTTTGTGAGCCGGATAAGGTAGATTATCTTTATACACAAATGATCACCTAGCCAAGAGCATCAGCTCAAGGGTTATACTCCTCGGATCTGAAACACGAAAACAAATAACATCTTCAAAACTCAAAAGCCCTTCTAGGGCCAGGGATTTAGCTCAGTGGTTCCGGTGCCTGCCTTGAAAGCCCAAGGTCCCAGTTTCAATCCTCGGTAACCATTTACAACAATGCTGGGTGTGGTGATTCATGCCACCAGCCATCAGTACCACATATCACAGTGCTGGGCATGGTGGCTCATGCCTGTAATCCCAGCACTTGGGAGGCAGAGGCAGGAGGATTGCTGTGAGTTCCAGGCTCACCTAGGCTACATAGTGAGCTCAAGGCCAGCCTGAACTACAAAGTGAGACCCTGTCTCAGAAAAAAAGCATTTGTAACCAATGAGTCACATATACTTAAGGTTTTGCATCCTGGCTACATGCCATCAATTTTTAACTGATTACTTCTTAACTTTAACTTGTAAATTTTAATTCTGAAAACATGAATTTCTTTGTATATATTGAAAAATCTTCACATTATTTTCATTTTTTAAAAAGATGGCACTTCTATGTTAATAGTAAACCAGCATTTCTTTCTACTTAGAGAAATGTGAAATGATGTAATATTCGTAAAGGTCGGCATGCTCTGTGATGCGCTTGGCCTTGTCCCTCTAAGGTTCCTAACTTTCAGACTACTCTGTAGTCTTCAAAGGCATTTACCGTTTCCTGTCCTAGGCTAGTCAGGCTTTCTTTACCTATGAAATGCTCACGTGCTGTTTAAGTGCATTTGACCAGATGTGCTCAACTGTTGCACTACTGCTGCAATTGATGAGCCCTCAGCCAGGTAATGAGGTGAGCAGCATTGACTGGGTTGCAGTGGGCTGAGGGGACCTGAGCTAAGCTCCACAGCAGCACGGTGGGTAAAAGTGACTGCGGTGACAAACATCCTGCTTCATGGTGAAGGGCCTCATTGCTTCACCCCAGGATATAGCGCAAAGCACACACGCAATACATTTTTGACGTGTAAACAAAAGTGAAATAACAATGTTTTTAAGCAAATGAACTTACATACTTAGTAGCATGGTTTCGTCATATATGTATATATGGACTATGCTGTCTGCTAGGGAAATAGCTGATAGGTAAGATCTCGTCCTCAAAGTGATTACAGTTCATTGATGGACATTAGACAAGTAAGTAGGCAAGTACATGTAGCACAGAACACACATGATTTTCTCACTACTGGAGAGCAACTCCCACTTCCTGCTATGAGGTTGGGCCATTGTCAGAAGACAAAATTATGCACTGAATTGGCCGCTGCAAGAGAAAAGTAAATACCCAGTCATTTGCCAGGACCACTCTCGGGTAGTATCCTGTGGGAAGCCCCAGCTTGAAATAGGACACCATGTCTGTGATCTGTCTGTGTCAGTTCCCAGAAAGAATTTCCCCGGTTAACTGCATGATCACCTGGCACAGAGTCAGTGTGAAGACTGGTGATCAAGATCTTTACAAACTCTGTATTTTCTTTTGGAAAGATCTCTCTAGCTATAGAGAGGAGGCTGGGAGACCATCGAAGAAGATGCTTTAATAAACTCTAACAAAATGGCCATAGCTGTTAGAGTCGTGGAATTGCCTTCTCTCATATCTCTGGTTTATAATTTCATTTTACTTGTAATTTGATCCATCTCTTCCCATATGCCACATTCTAGAATAAGAACTCCTCATGTGTCCACTTGAGACCTCCCTGTGTCCTTCCTTTCCACTGACCCCTCTGTAAGCTCTTTCATTCCCGTTTAATCCATCATGGTGCTTGGTCTCGACTCTAACCCCACCATGCACACCTTCTCGCTTGTCCAGCTCACCCTCACTTACGTGTGGGACCTCTTACAAACTCAGTGGTCCCTGAACAAGTGTTGATTTATTTTCTCCTTGAAATCTCTTCCTTCCTGTGCCTTTCCCACAACATGAAACACCATTACTGTAAACCTAAGGCCTCAAGCTGGGGAAATCCTTCCGGACTCTGACTTCCCTCCACCTCTGGTCACTTTTCGAAAACCCATCCAGAAAAGTGATTCCACAGTGGGATCAGAGAAGCCAGTGCTGGGGAGAAGGCGGGAAATGCGGGTGCCACGGGCCCGCCCCCACACTGTGGCCCGTAAACTGCTGAATCAAGTCCCTGTTTGTGGTGGCCAGTATTAGCATTTCCACCACTGTCCCTAGAATGTAGGGACACTGATTATGAAAATAACCTTCAAAGAATACCTTAAATCATCCTCTCTTTGCTTTTGCATCCATCTACCCATCTTCTCTTCATGGAAAAGTGAGATCGTTTCTTACAGTTTCATGCCTTTAACATGGGATTAGCAAGCTTCCACCAGAAGGAGCCAGAGAGCTGATATTTTATGGTTACTGTCCCTTCACACCTGCTCACCTCTGCCAGCAGCACAAAGACAGCCACAGGTGACGTCAACAAAAGGATGTGGTGCTGTCCTATAAGACTGTCTGGAGAAGGAAGCAGCCCACTTTCCGCAGAGCTGGGAGAGATGCTTCTAAACTAGGAACTGGTGGTGGTGGCTGTTGGCTCTTCTTACCTACGAGGTTGGAAGGAAGATGGATTTATTACGGCTTCCAGCTTTGGAGGCTTCATTCCGTGATCCACTGGCTCTGGGGCAGAAATAAGGCAAGAGGGCCTGGCCAAAGAAGCCGCACATGTCCTATGGAAGAAGAAGAGAGAGCAAGATGAGAGACAGAGGAAGGCCTGAGACCAGGACACGCCTGGCACCTCGTGTCCCCAGCGACCCGCCCCCTAAAAGCACATTCAGCTATGAGCTCATCTCGGGATTAACCCCCTGCTCAGTACAGTGCCCATGGTCCTCACACCCCCATACCCAGGAACCTCTGGGGGACATGTTATATCAAACACTCTCGCTGGCTTCCTAGTGCTCTGAGGACAGCACTCATTTCCTGTCCTAGTGGCGGAAGCCCGGAACTAACTGACGGTGTCTTTTCCAGCTGCCCTATGACCTGCCCACCGTGCCCTCCTGCTGTCGCAGCCCATCAGCCACACTGTTTCCATTAACCCCCAACAGTGTACCACACTCCCAGATTAGGGCTTGGCGTGCTAGTCCCCCCCCCCCCCGGGATCCGCCCTGTCCTTGCTAGCGCACACGGAGAAGCACAGACCGAGAATGGGGCTCCACTCACTTTCCCCTCTGTGCCTCTGACATCTGCAAATATCAGTAGTAACGGTTTCTATCTCATCAGGTTATTGAGAGCTTTATATGTAAAATTTTTAAGACCTAGCAAAGACTTAGCAACATCATGTATTACTATAACCACATCTGCAGGTATATTTACACAGAAAAGGTATTAGGAGAAAGGTCCATCATTGCAAAATCAAAAAGTCTTTCATGGCCCATGTAAAAATACATGGTATCTGGCATGTCCTAAGAATAGATTGAGACTCTCAAGAAGGCAGCTATTAAGACTATAAGCATCTGCCTATTTCAGACAGGTATTAGATTGGCACAGTTACACCACACGGTGTTTGTGGGGTCTCTCCTTACCTGCAGAGTCTCCCTCCTGTGCACTTGCCAACATTCAACCCAAAGATGATCCTGCAAATTTCTGCCGGAGCTTCAGGTGGCAGCAGAGCGAGTGCCGTGAGGCAGCCATGGTGAGTCTCACTGCTCCGAGACCCACGAGGTCCGCGGGGTCCTCACGATGGCCCTGCATGGGCAGCTCAGCAGCCCCAGAGAGCAGGTTCTCCTTCCTGCCTCAGCATGGGGTCAATGTGGAGAAATGCTGGATTCTCCGACGACCAATTCTGTTAAGCAGTGAGGCCTGTAATGCTGTAATTAACATTTAACATAAAAGTACTGGAAGCAATTTCCTGACATCTAAACGTCGGCTCTGTTAATAATTCAAAGGCTAGTTAGCAGTGACTGGTCTCCCAGCCCTCTACTGAGACACAGCGTAAGTCAGACGGGCCGCAGAGCAGCGAGAGACATGATATATTTGTGTGCTCCTTCCTCACAACGGCATAGTTTACAGATCACTGTGTGGCTACATGCCATGCAACGATCCCCATCCTGGATAAGACTCCGTGGTTGCTGCTCTGTTCACCGGCCAGAATACCTGCTCTCAGTCTAACATGACCTGGCTCTTCCGCACAGATAATCATCAAGACTGACTGTCTTGGCATCCAATAGTGCCGCTCTTCTTTCTTTATGCTGGTTTCTTCTTCCATACTCTATTAACAAACTGGTGCAGTTTCCTTGCTTCCTGCCTGTGGTTTCTGACCGAGTGTGCGGCACTGTGTGCCAACTCACAGTACAGAATGAAGCTAATCATATGTCCACGCAAAACGGGAACCACCAGCGTGGGGCTGCACCCTGCAGAATACGCGGCAGCCCGTCTCCGAGCCGGATTTAAACCCAGCCTGCAGGTCTTCATAGTTCATATCTCTCCAGCCTCTCCAGAGCCTTCAGGTGTGACGCTGACCCAGTAGCAAACGCTCGCTCCCGACCACGGCGGGACCAGAAGCTCCCTTGGGTGCCTGTGTAAGCTGAACTACGGTACTGACAGCAAAGGGCATTAGATCACAGCCGCCTCTGAGATAGCGACGCCTTAATCAGCGCTGCGCGAGATGTCTCCAAACCATGCTGGTCTTGGAGCTTTCTAGTTTGGGGAGTAGGAGTAGTCAGCTTTTCGTTGTCAGTATTTTCAGAAGAATGGTGTTTTCTAAAGATCTTTAAGTAGGAAAAATGAGGATGATAACAAAATTGGAGATAAATAGGTCTTTGTGCCCAAGCCATTTATTTAACAGGGGGAATAATGAAAGCATGAGGGAGAGACAAAACTGAAGCCTGCCGTGTGGTGACGGACCGCGCATTGTCCTGCCTCACGTGTGGCTGTGACGGAGAAGGCTCGGTAAGCACTGACAGCTGGATTCCAGAAACCCAGGGACAGAGACATATTCATGCAGATAAAGGTACCTACAGGTATACAGATACTAGTATTCAGACAGAATAGATGATAGATAGATGATACATAGATAGATAGATAGATAGATAGATAGGAAAGTAAATATTTAAAAATTGTTCTGGTTATAAGATCAGCAAATATCCTTTAAAAAATCATATGAAAGTGTGATTTTATGCACTGTGGAAATTTTTTATCTATTACAACATTTTGCTTGTCAATATGTACTTATAATGTATGTGCACATATGTACTTATAATGTATATGCACATATATACACACACACCTTGTGTGCTGTACATGCACTACACGTACATTTGGTAGTCAGTCTCACTCCAAGATGTGTTCTCATATAATTTTGTGTCACATGATATAAACATTAGGGCATATGGATTCAATTTACAGTTACACTTTACAGCTAGACTTCCCATTGCCTGTGAGATTTTGAGCATCTTACTTATTTTCTCCAACATTTTATTGTAGTTTTATATTTTCAGCCTACAATTTAAAGATCTAGCTGAAATTTTACTAATATATTACTAATTATACTAATATATTACTAATTTTACTAATATATTACTAATTACTATGTTTACTAATTTTCTAATACCATTTCTTTTTTTTTTTTTTTTTTTTTTTAGGTTTTTTGAGACAGGGCAGGTGCCTGCCTGTGAGACAGGGTCTCACTTTGTAGTTCAGGCTGGCCCTGAGCTCAGCCTCCAACTCACATCATAGCAATCCTCCTGCCTCTGCCTCCCGAGTGCTGGGATTACAGGCGTGAGCCACCACGCCCAGCACTGTGGTATGTGGTAGTGATTGCTGCTGGGATGAGTCTCCACCCACAGTACTGTATGTGGTTACCGGGGATTGAACCTGGGTCCTTGCACTTGCAAGACAGGTGCCGGAACCACTGAACTATATCCCTGGCCCTCTAATACCATTTTTTATACAAAGTCTTTCTGATTTCTCTAATTGCTCTAATTCTTCCATTACCATAGAGTATCTTTTTATATCCACACCAAAATTTGATTTAGACTACTCTACATGATGTATTTTTGGAATTATTAGTGAATACTCATGTTTAAATCGGCAGTAAAATATATTTAATACCTAGTATAATTTTAATTATATTTAATTTGTATATTTATATTTAATTTACATATTTTTTATTTATATTTCACTTAAATATATTTTAATTCATTGTATCTAAAACAACTAGATTTTAATAACAAGGTGCCATTTTCAAAATATCATTAGTTTTCCCCTCATCCATCCATTGTTCTAGAAGAAGAACATCAGGAAGGTTTTGTCCCAAAGCTTCAGTTAAAATAATTTATGTGCCTATACTAAGAGCGGTAATTTCAGCGGCAGGTAAGTTTTTGTCTTCCAGACTTAGGCAAGAAAACATTTCAGGTGCCTTTTGTGCAATATGTCTTTCCCTTCCAAGAACCAGATCAAACTAATAAAATGAAAGGAAAGGCATGAGGTCGGGGGACTAGTGCAGGGAGAAGTGACACTTTCAAGACCAAAACACCGCTCTGGTACAGAATCAGAATGAGAGCCCTGGGAAGGTGTACGTGTGCACATATTTATGTCTACGTGTGCACACATCTGTGTGAATATTTCAGATACTGCAGTCTCCTTCACTTAGCATCACACTGTCTTTTCAAACTTTGGAAGTAAAAAATTGTCTACAAGCATTGTAAGGAGTGTCTAGAAAAAGATTTGAAGAGGAAGGCAAAAGGAGAGACAGAGAAGAGAAAAAGGAAAAGAGAGGACCAGGGACCTAGCCCGGGGTATCTGGCGCCCGCTTTGCAAGTGCAACAGCCCGGGTTCGATCCCTGGTAACCACATACAATTGACTCACACCCACCAGCAATCAGCACCACATACCACGATGCCAGGTGTAGTGGCTCACGCCTGTAAGCCCAGCACTGGGGAGGCAGAGGCAGGAGGATTGCTGAGTTCTGGACCAGCCTGAACTGCAAAGTGAGACCTTGACTCAAAAAAAAAAAAGAGAGAGAGAGAAAAGGTCGTTGACAGAGTGGCTCGAAGGTGCATGTCAGGACAGGCCTGAGCTGGGCGCTGAGGCCCGAGTGCTGGCCATGTCAGGAACTGCAAAGGCCCCGAGGTCTCCCAGCTGCCTCTGTGCCCAGCGCCTTCTGTGTCCAGTGCCCTTGGCTCTGACCTTCAAATTCCACCTCAAGTGCTTGGCTTTGTGCGCAAATGGCACAGTCACTACACACGAGTGCGGACTGCAGAGCTGGTCGGCACCTTCCGAGCCCTCGGTGCTCACTCTTCTGAGGCCCGTCTTCCTCCTTCTCAGTGGAGACTTGAGGACAAGGCCTCAGAGAGGTCACTTGGGCAAAACGCAACACACAGCTCCTAGCTACCAAGTTGTGGACTTGAGCAGACTTTGTCCTATTGCGTGTCGGGGAAACTGATCGGCTCTCAAACGCAAGCAAGTCCCCCAGGCACGCCCACCTGCGAGCGTATTCTGACCACAGCCAGCCTCAGGTCACGCCCAGTGCTGCGACTTCTCTGTTATTTCCAGGCAAAAGCAGAGGTCAGATCCAAAGGTACTTCATCAACCAACGGGAAACAAGGAGGAAGCAGCAGCGTCAGCAACTTGCTTCTGACACACCTGCCCAGGCAGCCAGGGCCTGTCCTGTCCCTCCCAGCCTGCCCTCCATCACCCTGTACTGGGAGCGCCTTCCCCTCACCTCAGCCATCAAGAAACACTGGGTCGGATGAACAGAAGTTGTATTTGTTGATACCTAAATAAGAACAAAGGAACACAGGAGTCGGCAGTAGGAAAGACATCCTCAGGCTAGTCACAAGCCCTGCAGGTATTTCTTCCACCTTAAAAGACTTTGAAGTAAAGGAGGGAAAGAAAAATTTGATGATTAAGAAAAAGCAAACAAAACTTATATACATAGAGGGCAGGGGTTGTAGGGTGGGCAGGGGGCAGGATAAAAGGAGAATTAAGTCAGGTACTGGTACAAATCCTCAGTGTCAATTGTGATCATAACGTGTCTACAAAATGTACCAATAAAACCAATTTTAAGAAATTTCTACTAAAGGAAGACCCGTCCGTCGTCGTCTACGCCGGAGGGTGTTACGTGTGGTAAGAGACCGATGCGCGTTCACAGGCCCATCAGGCCCCGCCCGCACGCGCAGGCACCTGCCCAGCACGTGGCTCTCCTACCGCCACCTCCGGGCTCCACTGCACGCTTACAGATCTGCAGGTGTGACCAGGTACTTCACGTCGCTGAAGGAAAAGCCCTGACACAGAAACTGGGGACCACTGTCCTGTGCTGAAATGGCCTCCTTGAGAGCAGACGCAGCTCCAGGCGGCTGTCCGGGCTCATTACGCCTCCTCTCCACCCGCACTCCTTTGTCCCCAATTTAAGCTTCTGCCTGACGATGGCAGTGGGACTCCGTGCAACAAAAAAAGCACATGAAAGAAACCGACCTGGCTTTTGCCCTCAGTGTTGGGCCTCGGAGTTCATCTCACCTGAACCCCTGAGGAAAACTGAGACCTCGACCCTCTCATACCCCATGGTTGGAGCTTCTGTTTACTATCAGGGAATTCAGCTAAGAAATTATAAAAGAAAGAATTTCCACAATAGCGTTGGCTGTCAGACTACTGAAAATACTCATGACTAAATACATAGGATGTGGAATGATGGTTCACACCTGCATGAAATCCTGGGGTGTATTTTTAGGAAACACCCCGTGTCACCATCATGATGGTCAGTGCTTATAGTCCCAGCACCCATAGGTGAGGCAGGGCAAATTTTAAAAGAGCCAAGGCTGTAGCTCAGTGGGAAGTTCTGGGTCTAATCCTGTCACTGAAATAAAATGAGTGAAACAAAAAAGAAAGGAAAACATACAAGACCCAGCTGAGTATGTCCTTCTACGCTCATTTAAGTCCCTGCCTGACAATGGCAATGGGACTCCATACAACAAGAAAGCACATGGAAGAAACCGACCTGGCTTTTGCCCTCAAATCGGACAGCTCCATGGCTCAAGCAGAGATTATGCTGTTCCCCCAGATTACGCTGCTCTCCCAGACCCCCCGGTTGCTCTCCCAGACCCCCCAGCTGCTCTCCCAGACATGTACTTCCTGCCAGCAACGTGAGCCCTTCTCTGTGTGTGTGAGTGAACCCCCAGGGACACTTGTCGAGGTGGGCCTGGTCCTGCGGGCGTCCTTCTCTGTGGCTCTCCCGCCACCCAGCGCTCCAGGCTGTCTTCCTCGAGGCTCGGTCTCACATCCTGCACCAGCCCCAGAGAGGGCGTCCGAGATCTGGACACCACACTTCAGCTCCGCCCTAGGGTTGCAGACCTGCACTGCCAGCCTTCCACCATCTGAAAAGACTCCCTTCACACCTTTCACGCAACTTTGTGATGTTTCTGGCCACAGCATGCTGCATTGCAAGCCTGAGCTGACAGCCACCTCTGCTCCTTGTGCTGGCCGCCATCGTGGTAGGGGACTTCTGCCTGAGTTCAGCATTTAAATACCTGGAAGCCCGGATCTACTGTCCACGATGGTCACAGTTTCTACACAGTGACACAAGCTTCTTTGTGAGTCTGCTCCTTCTTCCCGCCCCTGGTTATTTTCCTTCTTGTCCTTTGAGTTAGACAATTGAAGTAATATTTATTAAGATGGCTTGGCCAGAGTATGAGGGCAGAGGAACTCTTGGGGATCATGAATGTCAATTTGTACTGGGCGGAGGAAAATTATGCAAACTTCTCCAGCTTCCAAAGACAAACACCCTAAGACCCCAAAGTTCCACTCTATAGAGTTCCACTCTAGAACATCCTAGGTTACATCCTAATTTGGCTGGGTCTTCCCCCGTGTTTCAACGCAGTTCACTGCCCACTCCTGGCCCGCCCTCTGGAGGCCCCGTGTAGATGCGCCTCGGTTCTGACGGGGTGGCCTGAAGCTCGAACACCCTACTCTGTGGCGGCGGGCTGTGCAGATCGCTGTCCCGTGATCTCACCGTCAGGACCGAGCACCATGCTGCACTCACTGGCCCAGGGAACGCTCAGGTTCAGAGTGTGAGGCTGGGCGCCCCCATAGGTGTATCGGATTCCGAGGAGGCCAGGATCGTCCCCCATAAGCAGAGAGTTCCGTGGCTTCCTCAGCTCCGGAGCGAGGCCAAGCACGCAACAGTGCAGCCGGGCTGGATTCTCTGCGCATGCTTTAGGGAGAAGCTAAGGTCTTAGTAACTACAAAAGTTTACGCTTCTCTGCAAATTTTTTTTTAAACGAGGATCTTTTCTTTATTTGAGGATTTAGCCTATCATTTTCCTTCTGTTTTCACGACACTTCACGTCATACATCCTGTCTTCTGAAAAGGTTTAATTGTACGACCACAAAAGGCTGAAGGAGCGGAGACAAAACCTGCGGAAGAAAGCCGGAGAGTCCCTCCCAGCGCCCTCCCGGCACCCTGCCTGCTCACTGGCGGGGCTGCGAGATTCGGAACGGGCCAAGTTCAGTCTCAGAAAGAGGCCTGTATCTGTGTGCAGATGTGAGAAAAACTTCCATTCTTTTGCTGTTCTCTTCCCATGGGCCTTTAAGAACTAGTTCTGGGAACTTGGAAGCCTGAAAACATAAACATCTTAGGCATGGAGAAAGAGCCTAAAGCAAGGACCAGCGGAACTGCATCAAAACATGAGAAAAGAAAATCTCTCTCATCTGATCAAAAAGGCCAAACACCACTAATCTTGGGAGACTTTACCTTTAAGAATTACGCAAATGGGTCCCTCAGAAATGGTGAGACAGGACAACCATTTTCTATTTCTAATGGTCCATGTCCAATCCTTCAAACTGAGGCTTTATCAACTTTCTTTTCTAGAGAGCAGAAAATCCTCACAGGCTGGAGCTATTTAAAGTCTCTGGCCTTGCGCTGAAACTGCAGATTTGGCAGTAGTGGGTTTCAGCTGGATTTTCTGGGCAGGAAGTAATGCAGCAGCAAATTTACTCTTTTAAATATAATGGCAGCAGCCCTTGGAAGGAGTGGAATGGCTTCAGACGGTGCCAAGTTTTAAATGGAAAGTCTAACTATAGCTGCCCCTTCAGTGCTCCGGGGGCACTGCAAGGACTGCGGGGAGGCCAGCCCGCTGTGGGGAGGAACTCAAGGTGCCCAGGGCCGGGGCACACCTGGCCCTGGGAGGACACGGCTGTGACAACTGGGAAGGAAGGCACTGAGAAGCCAGTCAGCTGGGTGAGCTAGCGCGGTGCGGGAAGGAGCGCCGATGGAGGGCTGCTCTTTGATCTCTAAGCCCTGGAGCCACTGCGCAGGAAATAATCACTGAGCTATAAAGCCCTGACCTAACCTGCTGTGCAAGCCTGGCAGCCGCTCTTGGGGCCTTTCTGAGCCCTGCCCAGGCAGGTGAAGCGCTGCAGAAACAGAAGATACCATCGCACACCTGCACTGTGGACGCATCCAGGAAGCAGCCGCTCAACTTCTGTGATTTCTCTGAACTCCAGAGCTTCCAGGCCCTGACTTTCCCATCTCCTCTATGCCTTAGGAATGAATCTTTGTACACAGGCAGGCTCATTTGCATGCAGAGAAGTACAGCATGTCAGGTGACCTCTGCCAACCTAGAAGTACATTTTAGCTGGGTTCCATCATGAGCTACACAGGAATTAAGACATCAGACGATGTCTGGGAAACTCAGGGAACAACAGGCCACTACCTAAGAGGGATGGAGCCCCTGTGGACATCATGCCCCAGTGAAGTGGACATCAGAAGGGCACGTTTAAGTTATACCCAAGAAGTCTGTGCAACACACGCACAGACCCTGGGGCTGTCGTCACACGTGCCAGGCAAAGGCACAGCGACACTCTCCCCCACAGCCTTTTGGTCTTTCTCCAGGGCTCGGTGTCAGTGGTGCCGAGTGGCAGACTTCAGTGACTGTCATAGGAGGCAGAGATAACAGAACCTCCAGGACCCCCACCGTGCTCCCTGAAAGGCCTAGCAGGCCCACGAGGAGCCCCAGCGGCGCCGAGGGTACTGGTGACGTTGGAGGGAGTGACAGTGGGGTGCGGCCTCTGGGGAGCTGAGCAGAGTGACATGCAGGTACCCGAGGAAGGCTCTGGGTGACACATGGGCAAGGAGCGCTTTGGGCAGAAGCCACCTCAGAGCCACTAGACGAAAGAGCTCCAGGAGAGTGCACTCTGAGCACAGAGCCATCTGTACTCGGAGGTCGAAGATGCCAGCAAGAGACAGGGGTTCCGCATCACCAGGGAGGCACAACTTAGGACCACAAAGATATCCTTGCAAGGAGCACCGCAGCTCGCTCTGGCCAAGCTAGGAACCGAGCGCGTGGGTTTCTTCTTCACAGGGGCACCGGGACCTCTGGTGTCGCAGCACCTCCTCATCACGAGACCCACGACTTGACACCCACAACTAAGGGCAGAGGTTTGTTCTGGTTCACAGATCGCGGAGGGTGCAGTCCATCGTCCACCACCAGCCCCACAGCGTGGCCCAGAGGGGAGGCACCGTCTGCAGGCCACACACACTATGATGGCCTCTTCCCAGACCCTGCCTCCTGACACGAAGCCCGCTGTGCCACCGACTGTCAGTCACCTGCCACGAGGCCTGCCTTTGAGCACGTGAGACTTTGGAAGACACCGATAAAAAAAACCTAACTACTGGCGAGTGTCACGGAAGGGCGGCTGTGGAAGAACTCTCGGGCCGGCTCTCGGCACCTGCAGTAGCAGGGAGGGTACTAACACCCAGACACCAAGCAAGGCGGGACACCAGATCATGCACGGCAGTGTCACCACCAGTTACTTCCACTGAACTCTAGGGACTTAAAATACTTTTGCTAGCTAAGAGACAGAAAAGCAAACTGGTTATTATTTGTGTATGAAAATGTCTTTTATATATTACCATCACACATGACATTCCTTTTTCTGATAAAACTTTTCCAAGATAAATTTATTAAGCAAAAAAATTACCTGAAAGGATATAAACAGACTGTATTACTTTACATTGCAATATTCGCTACTAAAATCAGAGCACCAGCCAAGCAAGATAAAAACAACATGAAATCATAAAAGTTCTCTAAGATTAATGCAAGATAACTGCATCTAATTACAATGATGGAGTCGATTTTCCACAGTGCTGCAAAGGCAGCCCGTGGAGGAAGGGTTGGTCTCTTCAGTGTATAGCACTGAATAATTACACGTCCATATGTCCAATTATGAGTGAAACTTCAATCCGCTGTGGGCATCATATACACAATGCATTAAAGATGGGCTGAAGACCTGAATACGAAACAAAAACTATTTCAATTTTATATGGAAATATTTATGACTTTGGCTAGGCAAAAAACTTCACTGTAATATCAAACATAATCTAGAAGATAAAAATGATAAATTCAACTTTATCAAAAATAAAAGCATTTATTATAGAAATTTACTATAAGGCAATGAAACAGAAGTCAAGTACTGAAAAGCAGTATTGGAAAGCCAGGGATACAGCCCAGGGTTCTGTACCTGCCAGGCATGTGCAGAATCCTAAGTTGGAACCCCCCACCCCAACATACCACCAAAAAAAAGTACTTGAAAATCACATTTCCAACACAGCATATCTATGCAAAATATATAAACAAACCCCACAAGTCAGTTAACAAGAAAAAAATTTAAATTCAATAAAAAATAGGCAAATGAGAACAGTCACATGGAATCAAAGAAGATATTCAGACAGCAAAAAGTTATATGAGCCGGGCATGGTGGTGCATGCTTGTAATCCAGCACTTGGAAGGCTGAGGCAGGAGAACTGCTACAAGTCCAAGGCCTGCCTGAGCTACAGATTAAGTTCAAGGCTAACTTGAACTACACAGAAAATCCTGTCTCAAAAAAAAGTATCTGAAAAGATGAGCAATACCATTAGACAAATAAAAATCATCATTAGCTGAAAATAAATTAAAGCTACAATATGTTATTGCTGTACATATTTTCCAATGACTAAAATATTTTAAATATCAAGTGCTGGTAAAAGTGCAAAGTAACTGGAACTGCATACACTGTTCAGAGGAGAACAAATGATCCAGCAACAGCAGGACTTTTTGCAATGACGTTAAACACATGCACTCACCATGTGATCCTGTAATTCCTTTTGAAGACACTCATACAAATGAAACAGAAACCTCATTTAAAAACATGGACACAAATGTTTATAGTAGATTTTCTCGTAATTGCCAAAATTGGAAACAATCTACGCATTATTCAGCTGATGAATGCATAAATAAGTGGGGGCATAGCTACACAATGAAATATGAAGTACTATTTAGCACTTTAAAAATGAACAAATCTAAATATACTTTGCAGAGTTTAAATAGCCACACTCAACGGCATGCACATCTGTGACAATACATGATCTCTCGAATCAAAAATAGTCCAGTGGTGCACAGAATCAGAAGTGGAAGGATTCATCAGCTACAGTGGAAGAATACAAAGAAATTATTACAAAATGGAACCATTCTATTCTATGGCTTTTGTGGTAAATGGACAACACAGAACTATCTCCACAAAAGTTCCTCCAGTGAGAGAGGGAGCAGTCAGGAGGGACGGAAAAGGATAAAAATAATCAAGATGTTTCTTGTACCAGTTCTTCAAAACAAATGTAATTATTATGTATTGCAAAAATTCACTAATTTTTTAAAAGGGGAATAAAACTTTTTGTACAGCATAATTTGTCTTAAATGACAACAATATGTGATGAAGGCAGAGTTAGTACAACTTATAATAAATGAACTTTAAGTTAAAAAAAAGAACGGTAAGCATTATTAAAGGACTAGGAGGAAAAGAGTAAGCCTAAGTTATTGTGGGTAAGAGCATTTTTGACACCACAGTATAAAAGTAGAGACAAAAAGTATACATACACTATGTTTAGCTAAGATATTTGTTTCTTATGGAGTTATGGGTAGCTAATCTTCAAATTACTTTTTCTTGTATTTGATTTGAAACACAGTATATTAAATACTGTTCATAACTGGTGCCGGGATTTTCTTTGTTTAAAAAAAAAATGACAAATGAAGCCTAAGCTGGGAGAAAGTTATATTGAAATTGTACTCTCTTGGTAACTTCTCTGTAAGATTAAAAGAATTTCAAAAAGATTTTAAAGAAGAGTGAGTTACAAATTTAAAAGCTCGGTGTCTAACGTGGTTTAAGCACCCGCATAACCCTGGGCTGGGGGGAGAATCGGGCGAATGAGACCGAAAGGCCGGGCCTGGGTCCGGTCCCCATCACCTGCGGTCCGTCCGGGGGCCCTGCTCGGGCGGGCCGGGGTGACCCCAAAGGGCGGACCCCTTCACTCTGGCAGCTCCGCCACTGTTCAGGTCCTGCAGCAGAGGCTCCCCAGGAGCACGTCCGGGCAGGAGAGGCCTCTAGAGTCCTCCCGGGTCACTGGCTGGCGAGCCTGCCCCGGGGAGCCAACCAGGGGCCTGTGCGCCTCGGCTCCGCTGAGCCGCCCGCAGCAAGTGAGGCGTCTTCACCGTGATTTGGAGTCTGGCCATCGGGAGCCTGACCCCACCCTCGCAGAGAAAGTCTCCAAGTCAAACGCGAGGGCCAGGGACGTGGCAGTGGTTCTTCTAAGAGTCCTCCGAAGCTGCAGGTGCTCTGCCCCTGCCCTGCACCATGCTGGCTCCTACCTGCGGGTGAACAACCGGCATTTCTCCAGCAAGCGAGAAGAGGAAGGAAATGACCACTCATTCAAGCGGAGCGTGTCAATTAGAGGGGCGCAGCGCAGGAGGCCAGGGTCCTGGGGCGCCCTCCGGACTGTCCACCGCGGGCTTCCTTCGCTAACGCGCTCATGAGAACGGAACTTAAGTGGTTAGTCTATTTCCTGTTCTGCAAAGATGACAAAACCCCCTTTTGTAAATGGAAGTGCTTCGTGGGCTGTTGGAGAGGAGGGGTAGCCAAAGGAAATTTCAGATGGAGATAAAAAATACACCCTCCCGCTGTACCTGGAGCGTAAGGCAAAGGCTGAACCGTCCCTTTGTTTCCTTCTTGTTTTCCTTGAACCCACCCAAACATTCACAGTCCAAGCTGAGAGGTGTAAACACAGGGCTGGCGTGGCGTTTAGAGAATTAGTTCTGTTCGTGTGGAGAAGTCTGAAAAGCACTATTCATCTCTAGCAGCCGAGCACAGAGCCAAGACGCAAAGGGAAAGCTTGGCTCCACCATTTGGAATGTGTGTCTAAAGCTTGTTTTCCATTCGGTGCCACAGTTGCAAGGCCAAAGTGTGTTAGTGAGGTAAATGCACACTCTGCACCTTGGAAAAAGCTCCTGAGCTCTTCTCGGGTAAAACAGAAGCAAAATGAAGGATTTATTTCTCTTTAGAAAATTTTGAACACAGTTTATTATTTACCAATCATTGGGAAATTAATTATACTAACTGAAGCTGAAAGATAGTAGTTTACTGTGTAGCATTTGCAAAATATACTTCGTGGGACTGGAGAAGCATACTCAAAGTTACCTGAAAAGGCATTTTTGTGATTATATGTGTCCAACAAATAGTTAAAATAAATTCAACACTCACTTTCTGTTAATCCTATTATTAAATTAAGGAGACATTCCAGTTCTCAGCAGTGGTAGTTAGTGAACCATTTACTGACAATTTCTGTGGACAAAGGCGAAAATAGCTTAGTTCAGTTTTATCTTAAAAACATTCCATTTCTTTTGGATGCTGTTACTGTATTTCTACAGGAAAGGATGCATTTACAACCACAAGGGGACAGTAGCACTATATTCTGAATCGAATGCCTCTACTCAAACTCAATACTGGTTTTTAAAATCACAATTACCTCTCTTTTTCCAAATAGGTCTTATTAATTCTAGTAGTGTTTTATGAGTAATTTCATTTTTAAACTTTCTGGACTACCATTCCTTACAAATGAGACTACTTTAAAGAAAAAGCACAATAAAATCATTTTAATGAGTGAATTAAAATGCCTTAAGCTAAATTTCTCAAAATTTTTTTTAATTTTCATTTTTAAAGATCACAGTGTTATAATTATTCAAGTGACCTTTCTAATAACATTTAAAGATATTAAAGAAAAACAGGTATACTTGGCAAAATATAAAATTTGTTATGATTGTGTAAATTGTGTGTTATAAAATTTAGAATTAAAATGAGGGAACTAATGAGCATTAAATCTTACAATACATAATTTTAATATAAAAGAATTAGATATATGTCTGTTGTTGAATATGTCTTTTTAAGTAGCAGTAACAGTTCAGTAACTTTATTTAGCCACCAGGTGGTGCTACTGAATAAAGGAATGAAACCAGCAAGAGCAAGAATTATTCATGTTCAAACATATTCATATGTTCACTGATGATTTGAAAATAAAGATTGAGCTTAATTTCTGTGAAGAAGGCTTTTAAGAAAAATTTAGGAAAGTCAGGGGAGGGAGCTGCACTGCGCAGAGCAGCGACTGTAGAGAACGATGTGAAGTTCATGAATTTCTCCTGACGGAGACAGGTGATCGTGGTGCTGACCTTTACACAGAACAAAATTGCCTCGTCCAAAAACTCAGCCCGTGGAAGCCACTTATTTTTGTCCACGAAATTGTTCCCTTTTGTTTCTCAGGTGATGAAAAATGATTTCATTCTATTAACTTCCCTTTTGTTAAAAGTTTTTTAAAAATTTAAAATTGCTCCTGAACAGAATCAAACAAATCACATTTAATATGTGTCTTCAGTAGATGGCAAAGCAGTGATGTGTATAGGAAAGCCAAGTTGTATGGACACTCACTCATTCACCAAAAACAGTTCCATTGACATGGGGGTATGACATGCTTATGGATAAGCTATTACATCATGAATAAATTATAAACATGCTGACCACTTTCTAATAAAGTGTACTGCACAGTGATTGTTTTTATAGCCAATCAAACACATTATGCAAGTACAAATATGAACCAAGTTATATTCATCAATGTAACTTTATCATACATTATTGTCAAACTACTCAGGAAGGGAGCAGCTAACATTTATTGTGTTCTATAGAAATTGTAGAAATCTTTCACCTTCCCCCACTTAGTTATCAAAATAACCATTTGAGGGCCGGGCATTTAGCTCAGTGGTTCCGGAGCCTGTCATGCAAGCTCAAGGACCTGGGTTTGATCCCCCGGTGACCATATACATTTTCGGGTGTGGAGACTCACCCCAGCAGCAACCAGTACCACATACTACAGTGCCAGGTGTGGTGGCTCACGCCTGTCATCCCAGCTCTCGGGAGGCAGAGGCAGGAGGATTGCTGTGATGTGAGTTGGAGGCTGAGCTCAGGGCCAGCCTGAACCACAAAGCAAGACCCTGTCTCAAAAACAAACAAAAACAAAACAAAACAAATAACCATTTGAGCTTTTATCCCCTTTCTTCTCAAGCTTTGAAAACAAAGGAGATTTCAAATTCAGTTTTGACTCCGAGAACTGTACTCTTCTGCAGATAAAATCACAGGAGACCGAGCGCCGCTGGCCGTGAGTCCGGGCCTTCGGCCGAGGAGACTGAAGACAGGGAGCCTCTTTGCCTCCGAAGCTAGATGGAACCTGCTCCCCGCTCAGCCTTGCAGACAGCCACCGCCAATTCACAGCAGACAGTCGTGACAAAGCCTGTGTGCCATCCTCAACTTCAGTTTTGCTGCTCCTGAGAGACTCTTCTCTCAGAATTCTGTAAAGCTCTAGTAGCAGTCTTCAGCCAGAGAATGCTAGATGTTAACAAAAATTAAGTGTTTGATTCTGGTTCATGAAACAGCAAAGCAAGCTGTAAACACAAATGTTTCCTTGGCCCTTAGAGGTCTTGGTTCGTCGGAGACGCACAAGCTCTCTCCTCCCTCATTTGTTAGTGAGCAACACCTGCCCGGGACCTCCATGCGGCTCAGCTCTGCCGTGCCTGCAGGGGGACGGAGGCCCAGAAATACGTTACCACTTAAATTATTCATTATCCAATTGAACAACAGTTGGGCCCAATTATTCAAATTAAAAGGCCAATTTTAGTCCTGAACATTCCATTTGTGTTTGTTGCCTACTGTTCTAAAAGCTCTACATGTGTCCCCACTAAAACCTCACAAGGTCTTGCTCATTTTACAGGTAAAGTAATGCAAAAATTTATGCACTAACAACTGCACAAATCTAGAAGTTTTATGACCTTTGAGCCAACAGAGGATCACTATTTTCTCTATTCTTTTTCCTGTATGATTTTCTCATTCTGATTCAATCAAATTAAAAGCCAGGCCTATTACTAATTATGTTGTTTCTTATCTATAACCCACCCTTTCCTGCTTTGCTTCGTGATCCCCCCCACGGGCTCTACCGACAGAGGGCACTCGAGGCTGAGAGAGGCAGGCAGCTCTGAACAGTGCCCGGGACCCTTGTTTACTGTACCAGGTACAGTCGGTTCTTGTTTGCAGTGTGTTCAGGGTTTAAACGTTTCCAGTGAGTGCAGAAGCAGCCTCACTGCAACAGCTGTCTGCCTTCAGCTCCTTGGGGGCCCTTTTCTAAGCATTTTTTTTACTCAGCCCAAAAAGTGGAGCTGTTCCTGTGTATAGTTACTTTCTGCATTTTAGGTTACTGAGCATTTTGTGTTTAATCGTGTTCACTTAAAATATTAAAATCCCATTCCCCACAACCTGTGAATGTGGACCAGTTCGGCAATGAGTCTATGCGAATATAGTTCTCATGAGATCACTAGGTGGGTCCTAATCCAGGGTGACTTTTCTTACAGCAAGAGGAGATTCATCCACAGAAACAGCTGTCCATTCCTGGAGGAGCCCGTGTGAAGCTGAAGGTCAAGGGCAGGGTGACACAGCTGCAGAGTGAGGACAGTCGACAACTGTGGGAAGTGCCAGGAGGGTCGGAGAGAAGCAGCAGACAGATTTCCTTGAAGGGAAGAAACTGCCGACTTCTCCATCTGGAATGTCCAATCCCTACAACTACTGCTAATTTATTGTGAAAAAATAATTTCTGTTATAGACACGTAATTCGTGGTACTATGGCAGCCCTCAGAAACAAATACACCTAACCTCAAATTTTATTCTTGGTTAACAGTTCTTAAAAATTTTTTCTGTTAAGAGGGTTGAATTAAGGCCAGGGCTGTAGCTCAGTGGTGCCACACCTGCCTGGCAAGCCGGAGGTACTGAGTTCAATTCTCAGTACTCAGAGAAAATTGTAGGTATGACTTAATTATTTTTACTAGAACCTAGCTCATATAAGCAGGGCGAGTCCTTGCACCTTACTTTCATTGTGATAAACTTAGTGTTCTCCTGTCCGGGTCATGCCTGTGGTTATCTACTTCGGCAGGAAAGTATCCAGGCAGGACACAGCCAGTGTCCGGGCCACAGCTCCTACTTTTAGTGGCTTCTGTGTAGCCATACATAGGTCCCTCTCGTAGATGCTCACAAACCAGCCCTTTCGACATTTATATCAGGATGTTGCCCAAGCTCAAGTGTGAGTTCAGCAGTTTATGGAATTTACTCCTTTGAGAATTTAAAAAACTGACTCTGCTAAACTTTTAGTATCTCTCAGAGTCTCTAACGGCTCAGAGCTCACAGGGAAGCGACAGGCAAGCTGATCCTAGATTCTGTGGGAGCAAAACTTTCACTTATTTAAAAGGGGAACGAGCGTCACCCCCGAAATGCTGCTTCTGGACGGCTGAGTCCTGTGTGGTTCTGTCGTCGGTTCCAGTTGTGCCTCCCTCACGTCTCACTTCCTCAGACTAAGCAACGATCAAAATCTGATTTCAAGGTTAATCATATCTTTTCAACAGTTCGGTGCACTGTGCAATTTTAAGCATAACCATCCTTTGCTTTGGCTGTGACTGTAGAATTCTAACATGATAATTCTGACACTGAAAGACCCTTTATGTAGTTCATGCAAATCCTGCTAATGAGGTGATTTGAATAAATCTAAAAGTAGTGTGTGCTGACTGTGAACCTTGGAAAGGATGACTGCGGGAAAGTCACGTCCATCTCATTAGGAAAGATTAAAACTTCCCAGGTGCCATGAATTGTTTCCATTCTCTACTAATTAAAATGCCAAATTTTCAAGGCCAATAAGGTTATTTCTCCTGTTAGAACTCTTCTCATATTGATGAGCTACAGATAATGATTTATGAAATATAAAAATATTTACCTGTAAAATTTTGGTTAAAAGTTGGCAGAGTGAAGGACAGTGGCATCACAGCCTGAGACCTAGACCTGGAGATAACGTAGGCAGGAGAGAGAGAGGAGCCCCGGGAACTGGGAAAGAATTGAGAGGGAAACTAGGTAGGGACGCCGGAGAACTGGAGATCCTGAAGAAATCACAGAGAAAGTCCGGACCACTCTCCACGCCTCCTTCCGAAGGGGCCTCTCTGTGACCACAGGGCAAGTCCAGGCAGCGTTAGCAGCCGAGGGACAAGCAGTGGACCGTGGACCGGCAGCACGAGCCCCAAGGACAAACCTGCTTATTGTGAGCTGCACACACGGGGTGGGGTCCCGGAAAGTGACCCCCTCGGCACAGAAGGGAAGAGGTCTGCAGCATCCAGCAGACACAAGAAAGGGCCCTTTTGATCAAGACGAGCAGTTCCAGGGATCAGAGGAACCAGGAACGTAGTTACGTTTCAGGGCTTCCCTGTTCTCTACCTCGGTGACGGGGCTGGAGTCAGCTGTGGGGAGCAGGGGGAGGGGAGAAGCCATCAGAGCCCGCTGAGCAGCACTGCTCAGCTCAGGTTGGGGATGACAGGGCGGCGCGTTCCCCGTGCTGAGAAGCCAGGTCGGTCACGTGCTTTAAAGTCCTGAGATGAAGTCCTGTGACCGCATCAGCCCCCAGCTGCCTACTTCCAAACAGTGCCCTGTTTGCCTTTCCAGCCGGCCAGTGTGATGAGGGATGCTCCTCAGCAAGGACACTGGTCACGTCCCCTGCGTGCAGAGGGGCTGTAGATGAAGTAGGATAACTCATGCGCCCACAAGCTAGCTGGGGAAGCAGCAACTCGGGCTGTCTGGAAGGACAGTGCACTAAGATGCTGAAGTGAGCACAGAGCTGAGGCAAGACTCACACCACTGCCAACCCCACCAGAGCAAGAACGGCGAGGCGGGCTCAGCACGCACACAACAGAACTGAGGGACAGCACAGCAGCCCCGGCAGCGGCCAGCATCCCCGCCATATGCATCTCAGGCCGCAGACCGGGAGAGAGCTCCTGCCTGAGACGCCTCTACGCAGAGAGGGTCTTGGACTCATTTCGCTTTTTGTTGTTTTGTTTTGTTTTTCCTTCATTGCTTTTTGCTTTGTTTCTTTAATTTTCATTTTATTTACTTTTCTGTTATTTTTACCCAATTATACTTACTTTCTGAAATTCTCTGGATTTTAAAAATCTTACTTTCTTCTCCAGTCTCATCTTCCTTTGCTTTCTTTTTAAAATTTCATTTCATTTTTACCCCTCCTGATCCCCTAAATTTTTATTATTACTATTAAACTTCATTAATTCTTAGCTATTTAGAGTATTCCATGCTTTTATTCCTGATTCCTGTTGTTTTTAGTTGGTTTTTATTGTTTGTCAATGTCTAGTTTATCTTTGGGCCATCAACATTGCTGTGGTTTATTTTCTCCTCTCTATGGTGTGTGTCAGGCCTCCAGGAAGAGAAGCACACACAAGAAAATCTTCAATTACATTGAATAAACTGAGTATAGATGACAAAACATAACCAGATCCAAGAATACATCACAAGAATACAAAAATCTAGAGATCTGCATCGCAGTGACGGGTTTCCTGTCCTAAGAGACTTAGTCCTCCGTATAAAAGTAGTAAACCCATGAGAAAGGAAGAAAACCAATGCCTTTCAATCCCTGGAAGTCGATCTCGTGAGCACCGAAGGGGAGAATTACAGGCAAAGAATTCAAATACCAAATGTTCAAAATGTTTGAAGAGATTAAAAAAGAAACACATAAACAAATTAATCACATTAATGAGCTGAAGGAAAATATAAGATAATAAAATATTCAGTGAGTTTAAATAAATAATAAGCTGAAAGAGTTAGACAATACAAGATGTGAATAACACTTTTGGTAAAAGATTAGAAATTATGGAAAGAGGGCTGAGGATTTAGCTCAGTGGTTCAGGCGCCTGTCTTGCAAGTACAAGGTCGCAGGTTATCCTCGTAACCACACAGAACAGTGCCAGGCCTGTTGACTCACACCTACCTGCAATCAGCACCACACAGCACGGTGCTGAGTATAGTGGCTCATGTCTATAATCCCAGCACTCAGAAGGCAGAGGCAGGAGGATTGCTGAATTTGAGGCTGAGTTTAGGATTAGCCTGAACTACAAAGTGAGACCCTGTCCCCCCCAAAAAAAAGATTAAAAAATTAGGGCCAGGAATTTACCTCAGTGGTTTTGGCACCTTCCTGGCTAGTGCAAAGTCCCGAGTTCATCCCCAGTAACTTCATGCCACAGTGCCAGGAGTTGTGACTCACACTTGTAAGACCAGCAGTTGGGAAGCAGAGGCAGAAGAACTTCTGTGAATTCAAGGCTAGCCTGGGCTACATAGTGAGCTTAGGGCCAGCCTGAACTACAAATGAGAGCCTGTCTCAAAAAAAAGAAAAAAGAAAACTAAACTAAACTATTCCACCTCTAGTGTAGCATTCACCCAAGTTTGCCTTCTCATACCAGAGTATAATACATACCAGTGTTCGTATTACTCAGTGGAGACCAGACCTGGGCCATGTGACTGCATGCCTCCTGTTCTGACTTACATCCCTGCGTGTACTTGTGCTCAGTAAGTACTTACCAAAAGAAATTAAGTCCCAGGGCTTCCTTGCAGGCTAACAAAGCCAAAACATGAATTTCTTATTAATAGTGCAGAACTAAAGAGCCAGATGATCAAGTCAATTTATTTCACTTTACAGGACAGCTAACATTAGACTAAATTGTTTTTGTTCTTTTTTAAACTCTATGATGATCTATATTTCTATGAAGTTTTGCATAAATTTAATTTTCGTAAATTAAATAAATGGTATTTATTGAATATTATATAATGAGACCTAGAGTGGATCTTTCTATACAGGAAAAAAATTGGCAATGGGGATAATCACCTCCTGTGCAATTTTTTCTTGATGGTTTTCTTAACATGTATTGGAAATAATTTTCCTCTTATTCTTTTAGAACTTAATAACAATACAATGTTTTTTAGGGTGGGGGGTAGGTGACACAGGATGACTAGCTCAAGTTGATTAAATTCTCTTCTTCTGACAATCAGAGCTATCAAAATATGTACCAATACCTACTTAAACATTTAAAAAAGAATAAATGGTTTATAGAATTCCTAAGACCATAGAAGACACAAAAGGCTTTGAATTAACAGCCATGTACTAGCTGCAATTTGGGGTAAGTAACTTATCGTGGATAGTTTTCATGCACAAATGGGACAATAAGACCTTCACTAGATAATTAATCTCAGGTGTGATGTAAATTATCAAGTCTATAATATACAGGTTAAGTATGTACACATACATTTTAATTTTACAAGTTTGTATAAACCTTTGTTGTTATCATCATTTAATAAGGAGCACAGTGGTAGGCATCTCCCTCTGGACTCAAACCTACTAAAATTATCTTGTTTAATTTCCTACTGACTAGTATTAACTCTCATACATCATATTGATTAGTATTAACTCTAGCATCCCAAAGCACAGATGAAATGCCACCTGACAACAGTATACTGTTGTACACCCAAAGGAGTAGAAATTATCAGAAATGGAACTCAAAGTCACAATGTAAAGGCCTCAGAACCAGCCTACAGCTGGTAATTTGATTCGCAATAATAGCAAAGCAATCTTTCTGAACTGGTGGGATTCACTGACAAGGATGCACAGAGCTGTGTGTATTGACGGGCTCCAGACCACTAGGTGTGTGTGCTGTTTTCATTTGCAAGGTTACCCCAAATCATGCTCCAAAACTAAGATGTTTACCATAGGATGCTAGAGATGTCATGTAAAACCACTAGAATTTCTAGAAAAACTAAGCTGTTCTTCAAGACCCCACCCCTGGCATTGTCCTTTAGAGCTGCTACAGGCCAGCAAGCAAGAACATGGTTGATGCTGGCTGCAGAGAACACCGCCACACACACGGGTGGGGAACCAGCCCTCCCTGCGGCCACGCACAGACTGGACACTGCTCTTGTCTGTCTTCTCTGCAGACAGGCACGCGGGAAACTGCAGCCAAAACCCACGGCGCAACCTGCTGCAGTGACGGACTCACTGCCCAAAGTTTAGGTTAAAGTCCAAACTCCTTAGCTCGGTGTAAAGAGTACTTTGTAATTTTATTCGCAGTACATTTTGAGTCTACATATCTATTACCCTCTCATAGAATCACAGTCATCCAGCCATAGCAACATGCTTGTTGTTGTTCTCAAGGGACCGTGTAAGAGGTGTGATAAAAACGTGTTTACATTCTTAAAAAATTATTAGAAGACATGTTGCAGTCAGAGCCCCTCAGAAGACTTCCCTGTCTTTGAATATACTTATCTCATCATTCGTGTTTTAATTTAAATCTTCTCCAGGTATTTTGATCACGTTGTGTATTTTAATGCTTCTGTGACACATCTCTCCTCAAATGTCCCCACTCCGAGCTACTCACTCAGTGAAGTTCCTCTCCATGGATCCTCTCGTCTTTGTTTATCCCGAGAAACATTTGTTCTGAAAGAACTAAAACCTCTTCAAACTAGTATACACAAGATGTATCACATTCATTTTTAAAGATTAATACTGAGCCTTAGGGAAGAATTTTATGAACTTTTAAAGATTTTAATCTCATCCGGATCTTACATAAATTGGTAGAAAAATGGTCTCACTGGAATCCTTGGTCCCTTCCTTGTCGACAGGCAGGCTCGACTGTCACGTACGTCCACCTCGCGCTGTGGCGGGGCAAGAGCGAGAGCGAATACTCTCCATGGAAAGGTCATGGGAGGGGACGGCGCACGTTTCTCGCCATGGTCTGCAGCGGAATCTGTTCTTCACGAGCATGTCTTGACCATGTTTGGTAGACATCATGTACACATGTGAAGCACATTTCACACATGTGGCTTCATCTCAGTAACCCGGTAAATGTGTGCCTCTACCTTTAGTTTCTTACAGAGAAGTAAATACTTCTTTTTTCTCTTGAAGGTTTTTTTCAGCACTGAGATTTGAACTCAAGGCCTCACGTGTGCAACACGAGGGCTGTACCACTGAGCCACATTTCCTGGCACAGAAAAGAGAATTCAAAAATCCTGAGCCAGGGGAGGAATGCGATTAATCAGAGTTGACTAAAATCAAGTGAAAGTGCTGGAAGCAAGTCTACCACTTCATCTTCATCCATAACCAGGTATTAGGAATATAAAAGCTACTTTTCACAAAAATTATCTTTCATCTCAAACCGCGCGATGTTGTAGGTGACATGAAACTACTCTACCCAACCACACTGAGGAGTTAAGGAAGCCAAGTTGAGTTTGGAAGTCTTTTTGGAATTCCTTGACCAACCAGAGAAAATACTGAAGCAAAGCAGTTGTTACCTGTGCTCCGCTGCCCTGGAAGGATGCTTTGCCTTTTCCATCAGCCAAAAGTCACTCTGAGTCATCGTGAGGCCAGCGAGATCAATAGGTCTTTCCATTAATAGCAAAATAAATAGAAAGAAAAACTGCTGATAAATCTTTTGAGAGGATGAATCTGGAAACATGGAGATCACTCAAAAGCAAAGCAACAGAAACAAGCGTGAGTCATCTTGAAACTTGTTATTTTTCCCACCTCCATCACAGGTAATTTGAACAAAAAGAGTCATTTTCCCTGGACTTTGGTTTTTCCACCTAGAAGATGGTTGTGAAAAGTCTAAACTTTGCCAAGACACAGACACTCTGAGAACATAACAGATTCTCTAGATCCTACTTAAATTCTGGTTTTCTATTCCATGCTTTAGGCTTTCACTTCTGTGTTACCTACTTAGAATCTTTTAGTATGTGGTATGACAAAAATCTAACCAGTTACCTCTGGAGAAGACAATAAAGAAATTTCCTTTGCTCTGCTGTTTTAAAATTACCCAAACAATAAGAATAAAAACTAATGAGGTGAGACAGTTGCTGTGATGACAACATAAAGCACAGAGGCCAGGCACAGGTGGCACAGGTGGCACAGCTGCACTGGGGTTAAACACTGAGAGTTGTCCCTGACTTTCTCAATGCATGCTAGACAGAGCATGAGACACAATTCTGAAGGAACCAACCAATAATTCCTGAATTGAAATGATGTATACACAGGTACAGACAAGCTACACTCCCAAAAGGTGAGGGAGCAGAGGAGGAGAAGAAAGAGGAATTCCCCCACCAGCACTGCAGCGGAATTCGGACCGTTCTTTGCCCCAGATGGTCCTATCAGACCCAGGAGCGTGGTCAGAGAGAGACGGTGTCGCGAGTCGGAGAAGCAGCTGCTCTCCTTCTGCAGAGGAGGTTTCAGGGTTTAGTCCTGGGCCTTCTTTGTGAAGCCCAGTAGTTTCCATGACAACAAAACTGAGACTAACATTAACATGGGGAGCAATAACATCATGAGGAGATACTTGATTTTTAAAAACTTTACTTTGGCTCAAAATTCAATGGCAAATTCCCTTCCTTCTCTTTCCTCACACAGTTCTTCAGCGTGCAGATATGTCTTCCAAACATTAGGAAAATCTAGGTAGGGAGAAACTGGCATAGAAATTACATATAGTCATGGGAAAAAATAGAGGAAAAGAATTAGTAAAAGAAGATGAATAATACACGGCGGAATTGGTATTAGATCAGAAACAAAATGATTGGAAGAATATTTTTCAATAATAACAAGAGCTCTGTGGTTTTATGACTTCTAAAAAGACATTTTTGCCAAGAAGAAATATAAGAGATTTGAGTAAAAATTAAAAATGTTAGCATTCAATAATTAACAGGAGAGAAAGACATTTTAAAGTCAAAAAATAAACTATTCAAAATACATGCACAAACATTCCTACATAATTAGCAGAACACAAAAATCATCATAAAAGGAAGAACTAATTGATGGAGATTCTTCAAAATTCTATATATCAAGAGATCCATTTTTTTAAAATGAGAGAGCAAGCCACTGTTTGGAAAAAATACGGGCAAGAGTATAACATGATTATATCTCTTTACAGATTAACACAAGTTTTGAAAAGGGACAAAAATCTTGAACCAGTACTTCACAGACAAATAAATGAAATTTCAGGTAAGTATGTAAGAAGCTGCACCCTGTTAGGAGCCATTTGGAACTTAGAATTCTGATTTCAATCTCCGTGGTATTTATAGAGATGCTGACTGCAGCAGGAACAGACGACCACGTGGTGGTGCAGTGATAAAGACACATTGGGTCTGTGGTCCTCTACAGGCTGTGCCTTGACATCAAGCCCTGCCAGCAGGGAGGACGCATCTGGGCGGTGAGTCACAGCCTCTTGCAGATCACCACACTTAGATCTTGAGGACATCGACTTGTTGGTCTTCTTAGCTTGTTGACATCATGAAGCAGAGGGGATTCATTCCGACATCCTTATCATTCTTGGCTGGGATTTGTCCTACACAGTGTGTTATTTTCATGTTATAAAAACAAATGATTGTTGTCAGCCACAGGTAACAGCTAGACCATCAAACTGTAAGGTGGTTGCTTGGGAGTAATAATAAGTGGTGAAGAAACTTGTAAGGAGCTCTCTGATAGAGACGGGGTCCTGGCCTGGAGGCTGGACAAGAAAGGACACAGGGACTTGGAAAATGACCAGGGAAAGCTGAAAATACCTGGGATACAGTTCAAGGAGCCTGCGAGGACAGGAGAATCACTCTCGGAAGTGGAAAGAAAGAAGTGCCTGATGATAACCCAGAAAATACAAATTGTACTTGGCACGTTTGGGGCTCCAGACCAGGAGACTTCTATGGAGTGTGTCGATGGTGCCCTGCGGTCTCAAGCAAATACCTACACTAGCAAGGAAGAGAGGAGAGACTTCTCTTTCATTCAGAAGAAATTTAAGTGTAAGAAGGTAAAGTTTTTTTTCTTTCTTAGTAAGAAAAGGCCTTTGGACAAAGGCCAAACCCAAAGTGGACAGTCTGTTAAACAGTCTGTTAAATGTACACAGCACAGGTGAAGCAGTGTGACTCTGAGGCTTGGCCAGAGACACAGCTCAGCATCTGCCTGGTGCTGCACGAGGACCTCAGGAGACCTGTGCTCCCGGGGGGGAGGTCTAAGCTCCCAGTGCAGCCGTGCTCCAAAGATGTACAGACCCAGGGTGACACCAGCTGGCTTTCAGTTCAGAGACCTGCTGCAGGGCCACCTGTGCCCACCTCCTTGCCAGCCACAGGCGTGGAGGCACTTACAGAGGACACTAGCTCTGCCTACGTCGTGCATAGGTTTTCAGTTTCTGCAGAGGCTCTAGTGATGAGGAATGGAGAAGAAACATCCCTGCTTTTTGCCTGAAAACCTAACTCAGCAGCCCACAAGCATTTGAGGGATGGTTTGTAGGAGGGCAGTGGTAGCAGAACCCATGCGGAAGGTGACATGGTCCATTTGATCTAAGTTGTCGAGTCAGTCGGCCTAAAACTGCTTTCGGCAGCCTTTGACACCTGTAGCATCTGTGCTGATAGCTCTTTTCCTCTCCACTGATGGGCTTTGTTGTCCCTCTATTCGGTTTGTGGAGTACAACCAGGGCATTGTGAATTTTGTTCTTTTTTTTAGTTGATTTTATTGGTACATTTTATACACACATCACGATCATACTTGACAATGAGAGTTTGTACCAGCATATGAAATGACTCTCATTTTTTCCCATTCCCCTGCCCACCCTACAATCCTCTTTCCCCTTATATACATACATTTTGCTTCCTTTTATCCATTAAATTTGTACTTTCCCTTCTGTACTTACCCCTACCCTCCTTTCCCTTTGAATATTTTCTATTTCACGACATCTCTCATGCATCCTAGAACTCATTTACATCTTCATTTTCTCATGCCAGAGAAAAGATGTGGTATTTACACATCTGTGCTCTATTTATTTCCTTTATGAGTATGTCCTCAAGGCACATCCATTTAAGTATAACTAACTCTTATTTATCATTCTTTATGTCACAGTAATACTCCATTTTATGGAATAAAAAACCCACATCTTCTTTATCCAGTCTCCAGTTGGTGGGCATTTGGGTGCTTTCCAAGATTTAGCTGTCACAAACTGAGCTGCTGTGAACATGGATGCACAAGTGCCGCAGTCATACGAAACTTTTAATTCTTTCATGTACATTCTTAGCAGGGGAATAGCAGGTTCAAACGGGATCTCTCAGCCAAGTTTTCTGAGGAATCTCCACATTGATCTCCACAGTTGTCGTACGAGTCTACACTCCCACCAGCAGTGGACAGGGTTTCTTTCTCCCCACAGCCTCGACAGCATTTACTGCTGGTTAATTTTGAGACAGCAGCCATTCTTTGTGGAGTGAGATGAAATCTCAGTGTTGTTTTTCTTCTGCATCTCTCAGATGCTTTTTCATATGCTTCTTAGCTGCTCTTACTTTTTCTGAAAAGAGTCTGCTCGTTTCAGATGCCCATTTTTGTGTTGTTAAATTAAGGGGGGCTGTTCTTTTCAAGGGACCAGGTTCAGCCTTGTTAATTTTCTCCACTGTATGTATTTCTTCACTGTGTTGATTCCCTTGCCTTTATTATTTCTTGTGACCTACTCACTGTTGGTGTGTTTTGCTCACTTTTTCTGGCTCCATGAAGTGAAAGCTGAAGTCACTGAATTCGAGCATCTCTTGTTTTCCAGCACAAGCACACCCAGACTCTGCGTTTTCCTCCAAGGACCACACTAGTGCGTCCCCTCAAAGGCAACACTTTGTATTTAGTGCCTGTTTTAATTGTCAATTCCAAGTACAACTTTGCTGAAGTGAATTTTTATTTTTGGGCCACTCTTGTTTTATCCAACACTACCCTCCAGGGAAGGAGGCCAAGAGCTGCTAACGTAAACACGACCCCGCGAAGTCATGGTGCTGAACAGGCTCGCTCTCTAGATTCTGCTTAATGATAATTTTACTGCAGTGGGAGTGTATTTTAAAATAGAACTTTTACTATAAAAGAAGCTGATGGTGACACTAGAAGCTGTGGGACGTTCTGTCTCATCTCATCATCAACAGGAATGGGAAAAAACAGGCGTATTAGTGTTACCGAGACAAACGGCCGGGAGGATGGCTGGTCCGCCAGTGCCCGCATAACATATGCTACTTAATTTTCTCATTACCTGAGTCCTGCATGCTTCAGCCACTCTGTCAGGAAATGGGAGCACCTGTGATTTGCCTCAGCTGGAAAGTGAAAGCAGGGGAGAGTCAGCTAATCAAGAAGTGATGCTTAGAGTTCAGCTCTGTATTTTGTTTGTTTGCCAGTTCCTACTAAAATGATGCTAAAGCCAGTAGTATTTGATTTGCAAGGGAAAAGGTGTTTAATTTATATTATCTTTACAAAAGTTCTTTTCTACAAATCTAATATCTTCTGTAACCTACACAAGTCTCCTATGGCTGATGCATAAGGCTGGACATTTGTCTAATGTTTGCTAATTGTTATTTGTTTTGTGTACACTACTTCACATGATTTCCTCTTCCTACAAAGGCTAGGTCATTCCCCCATTTTAGTTCATGGAATGTGTAGGTGGGTGGAAGTAATCAGACACAGATTAACAGCAGAGCACAGTCCTGATGGCTTGTACACACGGGATTGGAAAGACCTGTGTCTAGAGACAGACGTAGTCTGTAGGACTGACGGCGCGTGCTGACTGACTGACGGACTGGTTATCCAGGGAGAAAGAAGGCAAGTTTTCAGAAACCCGTAACTGTGGAGGAGGTGGTGTCATTTGCTAAGAGCTCTCAACAAGAAGAGCAAGTTCAATGCCAGAAGGAGATGTCACGTGTGTGTTTTAGGTCAGTGGCCCATAAAATGCCTGCCAGGTGTCCCTGCAGGGACTTGA